>QNGE01000270.1:58299-261847 GCA_008508345.1 Paragonimus westermani | reverse complement strand
TCATCATCATCATCATAGACAGCAATACATCAGTGGTTAACACTAATGCTTAACTGCCACACAACCATGAAGAAACAGCAAACCCTATATAGAAAGAGCGAAGGAAAAAGAAGGGGACGGGATGGGACCTAACTACTGAAAATGACTACGTCCCTATTCAAACATTCAGCATCAAGGTGCCTACACCTTGCAAACAACACAACCGAGCTGCAAGTGAGAGTAAGGGTAGGTTCGAACGACGACCGATGGATAATTCAACACGCAGCGTGGAATGACGAGCGTTCAGCATCGATAGATCAACACGCGGAGCTAGATTTCACTGTGCGATTATTTCACCAGCCCGAAAATCCACACAAATGAAGAAGACAGACATTGCGTGGTAGCTCCCGTTTTTTTTTGTTGGCAGTCAACTTCCAAAAATGATTATGATGTCTTCAAACAAGTGTACAGATGAAGTTAACGAAACTGTATGTACAAAAATATACAAAAGTGATTTGCAATATATAACTATAAACTGTAGACACTGCGACAGTCGAAGAAACGAGGGGTGCAGACATGCAACCAAGCAATAACAATAATACCAACAATGAAAATAACTATTGAGGTAACTGGAAAGCTTGGTTACTCAAGGGTGTCTCGTAAATGCATGAAACTGGACATTTTTTGGCAATCAGCGCAACTCTTGTGACCTGACCTAACTGTCATACATTTTCCGTTTACCACCACGTTACCTGTGCGCAGTCGCGTTTGAGCGCGGTATTTGTGATATTTCCTGTAGCGTGCACATAGCTCGATGCCAGCCTAACGTCTTCCAGGAAATTAACAACCATTTCCTGTAGCCTGCTATTCTATGGATGCGGTCGAACAGAGTTTGTATACCAAACCGTATATACACGGGATCATTCCTGTACTATATAAGTGTTCATTTCGCTCATACTAAGTTCTTGAGGCTGTTCAGGTGCATGAAATTGGAGTTGCCGAGACGTTGTTCGCGGCTGTTACAATGGCTAGTGTTTCACGATAACCTTGTTTTCAGTGTCACAAATCAAAGTCGAGAATACTGGTTTACCTTATAGGAGGTTGACGTTTCCGTTGCTAGAACCGTGCTTATCCTTCATAATAATTACACTACTAGGCCGAATAGTGAGCGCAGTTAACTGGGTTAACTGCAAGTGGACTGATAAATCGAATGTATGCCGAACGCAAACGAGCTAACGGAAAATCGCGTACGACAAACTAGCAACTTGGATTTCGTAGGACTTCATGTGGTCGAACAAATGGGAAGACACTAATATGCAATCGAGCAGTGCCATCGTTTCATATAGGCGAAATCAGCAAAAAGATCGTCGAAACATTTGACAAATTCTTCTGAGTGTCTTTGTAATCTGCTGTAACGCGCCTTTCCCTTGCCAAACGTTCTAATACTGCCTGACTTCTAGACCTGGGTTCCCACTATGCGGCTTCCCCTAGTCTACTTGCGCGGAGACAAGAAAGACACGGTTGCGGTAAACACGCTGTATTGCCGAAAACCAGTTCGACCAAATGAATGAAATGCCTGTAAATATATCTCATGAGATAGTGATGATTCACTACTTGTCTAGGCCACGTCGCTTCCAAGTGGCCAAGTAAGGCCAAATCCATGGGCGTTAGTTTCTCGGGGTGGCATGACACCCCCACTCACTTGCACGTACACTGCTTGTCAGTCCGACGTGCCCCCCAGTGCTTTGTAGCTGTCTGATTTCGCCAGCCGTCACCGTGGCCCTGGATGGTTTGAAATGATGACTGATTTCATCAGCCGTTACCGATGTCCTGACTAGATTGTTTTGGTGATTTTGCCTCCTAACATAATCTAGCTGAATGTCATGCATCTCTGAGACGAACGTGGTACAAATGGCTTTTCTGGTGGTGCGATGGGGTTGATAAAGCTCGAAGGCGGAAGAAAAGAGCCTGGACGCGTTAGTGGCCTATAAGATATCAGGGTGTAGAGGACTGGAACGTTTCTGTCTAGAATCGTGCCTATTCTCCACAACAATTAAACCAGAAAAACTGATTATGGGACGACGACGTTTATTTTAAGGAGACCGGGAAAGCAAGCTGTAAGCAAAACACAACAGAAGCAAAGCGCAACAGACCAGTGGCTAGCGACCGGAAATTGCAATTGTAATTGTGACCTTAGACGGTCGAACAAACGAGAAAATACAGACATGCAACAAAACAATGTCAATAGTGTCAACACTCAAAATAGATGGCAAAATAGTTGGAATGGGTGGCAAACCAAGAGTGTCTCTACAAGAGCACATCTTGTCCACCAGTACCTGTCAACTCAACGTTGCAGCTAACGAGGCTTCGGGGTATTTGTGTTTGATGTCATCAGATCGCAAGTTCACACAATTCAGTCCTGCGTCAAAACTAGCAGAATGCTTGGACCATCCGTCCATCCCTTCCTAAAGTGTTGAGAGAGGCCTTTCGTTAGTCTCTTTTGTGTTCGCTCGAGATTGAAGTGCAATTACGTAGCACACAAAGCGAAGTATCTCAACTTGAAAGCAGAATGAGGGCAGCCACACACATGGTTGTTGAAGTGAGGAACCTTTTCTATAACCGACGGCTAGACCATCTGAACGTGTATCTGCAGAGTTGTTGGCGACTCCGCAACGATCCTACTGTGCTGCGCAACATTTTTCGTGGCGACATGGGGTTTCACTCTCTTAAGTGAGAATATGTGGGTATCACCTTTTTTCAATTTCCAATCAGTGACACGGACGACTCTGCCCTCCGTATCGACTACGTCGGCGAACCGTCTATAGCTAACATGTACTACCAGCACAGGTGGTGTTAGAACCCAGTGATGTGGCCTTCACGAAGATCCAAGAAGCTAGCGATTTCCCATTGGTTTCTTGTTGCGATGCGTGTGCAGGACACTGACGGATTTGGTATAGAGATCTGTTGGCAATATGGAAGGAGGACTGCAATGAAGAGCATGTAATTGACACTGGGGAGACAAGACAGACTGTCCAAGCCGGGTATAAATAAAGCCGTGGGCCCTGACGGCTTTCACTCAAGGATTTTCAGACCTCCGAACAGTATCTTGAATGTTCCTTTAGCCAGGCTTTTCAATTACACCCTAGGAGCGGCCACTTTCCCGGATGATTGGAACAAGGTTGTTGTCCCCCATTCCTATGAGGGATAAGAAACGGGGTGAATAATTGCCAGGCGGCCAGCCTTATCCCAACTATCCTGAAGTTACTGAGGAGGACTTTAAGGGACAAGTTATTGAAGAATCTTACTAGCATCAATCTTCTCCCGAAGAATCAATACGATTTCTGGACGGACAAGTCCTGTTCCATGAGCCTGGTTTATTTCCTGGCTGAACTCATGAGAGAATTCGCTAAAGAAAATGAGTTTAAGAAGGTCTTTACCTCAGTGAACTGTCGACATCTCCTTATTAACCTTATGGCTTTTGAACTTCCTGAAAGACGGCTGAAATGGTCATGGGACTGCTTAACGGACCAATCATTCCATGTGGATATGGCAGGCTTTGGGTTCACAAGGGGTGTCGTATTGAGCAGAGTAACTTAGTGATCCGTACTGGGACCATTACTCATGATGTTCATTAACGATTCAATTAGGGATCTGAAACGCCCTTGCTACACATTTGCGGATGATTTAAGGATGGTAGTTGGTCTAGATGGAGCCTGCGTGTGAAACGCCTTGAAACAGGTTCCCTTTGAGCATTGATAAGTACAGTCAGTTTCTGGCTGACTCTTCTTCAAGGGCAGGGTGGAAAAGAAAAAGCTCTTCCAAAGGGTGAATGTAGCCATGGATTTTGGTGCTATATCAAGCGATTTCAAGGTAGCTAGGCAGTGTCTAGAGGCTGTAAACAAGGCGAATGGAGCGTTGTTTACGATGAGCAAGATTGTCACCTCTCACGAAGCGGAACTTTTACCTACCACTCTACAAGTCGCATGTGTGACTTCGCTTAGAATATTGCTTACATTTTGGTGCTTATACGAGCTGTTTGTTCAAGAGACGTCCAAATAAGTAACTTTGTGGGAGTAGACTGAAGCTGGAGAAGAGGATAACCACATGGATTGGGGACAATTTTTGTCCTTATAGTGTTTAATTATTAGAATAAGCCTCCAACTGAAGGAATGGTAGTCGTAGGCCACTGCTAGGCTTACAAATTGATTCGACAAATGTTCTGCCGGAATTCCTGCATCCGAGATCCATCAAGGACAAAAGACTGTCGTGGTCAACTCGTGATGGTTTTGTAATGAATAACACCAGTCAACTGAAATCATGGATGATAATAAATGTACATTCAAAGTAGTTAATTCGAGGAAGACAGTCCACAGATATGTAGCGTCAGGTGATAATGAAATAATGTGGTCAACTCAGTTACAGTTGGTAAGAGAACTGGTCAAATGGGACGAGGAAGAAGCAAACAGACATGCCAACGAAAGCCACGCTCTCACGAGGATTGAGAATGATGCAGTACGGCAAACGCGGTTAACTTCTCGTTTACACGTTCCAGTAACATCATGTCTTCTACAAGTTTGCACAGGTGCTGAATATCTCTTCGAGTAATCTCACTGGCTGTTCGTACAACGGCGTCCCTCACCAGATCGTCTTCGCTTCCTGTGAATT
Organism: Paragonimus westermani; assembly: GCA_008508345.1. Lineage (NCBI taxonomy): Eukaryota > Metazoa > Platyhelminthes > Trematoda > Plagiorchiida > Troglotrematidae > Paragonimus > Paragonimus westermani. Next base: position 257,203 of record QNGE01000270.1, on the reverse strand, counting down.
CTACGATAACTGCTTCCGGTCAAGGTCTTCTGGGTTTACCCACATCAACCAGTAGCACGAGGTCGCCTTTCGAAAGGTTGGGCTTCACCACTGACCAACGGTGGATCATCTGTAATGTGGGCAGATAGGACCGTATCCACTTTCGCCAGAACACATCCGTAAGACATGTGGCCTATCGCTATCGTCGGTTACAACGGTCCTCGCTCATGGCGTGTGGAGTCGGGATAAATGAAATGTCCTTTGTCAGGAGTAATTTCGTCAACTTGAGAACGTATTGATCATCAAGATCATCCACCTGTCTAATTAGGGGCCTATCGTTAGGGATCTTTTCAATGTCTACCAGCGTTGTGCGGAGAACTTCATAGAAAACGAGTTGCTCTTGTAGCGTCAACGGATACCCTGGTAAACGGGCAGGCTAGCTGAACGTCACCGGGCTAGTCTCGAAGTTGCGGATTGAGTAACAACCTTCAACGTGAGGCATAACTTCGAAATAGGCGCGGTTCTCCCGGCGAATACACAGTCGCGGACAATGAGCGGCATTGCCACTAGGGTGTAGTGGATTCACGGTTGGTTGTCGGGCCCTATTAAGTGCCAAATAAGCCCTGACGGTACTACAATATGGCGTATGTTACCCCCTCAAAAAAGGGTTTCAGGTGCCCCATCGGGATCAGGCGGGTTCCCTCGGAAAAAATGCCGTTCGTGTGGCGTGCTGTCCGTATGTTGTACTGACATCTTCAGACTCCGCCAACTATGTACAACCCCTGACGAAGGCGTGCGAATCACCTCAGTGGTCACCGGCCTCAACGGGTACGCAATGTGTGCCGAGTACCTTGAATGGCTGGACTCCATTCGAAGGGTGTATGAACCAATCTGGTCACCGGTCCACAGAAACAGAAGGCATACACCTCGACAGCCCCGTCGTTTTTGGACTCCCTGGCTGGACGGATCTACCACATCAGATCCGTCTTCACTGGTAAATCCTCGGATTGCTGTGCTGTTTCTGTCACAACCTTCTGCAGGGTGCATTGGGCATCCTGGGTGGATGGACTTCATCCGAAAGGCATATGAACCGAACCACTACTGGTCCTCTGCTCCCAACGAACCACGGACTCTTTGCTTCTCCCCGATGCCTCATGGGGTAGATTCGTTTTGTGCTAAAGGTTTCCGATGGAGTCTATCAAGCTAATCCCCCTCTTCGGCCCGGGAAAGTGAGAATTGTTCTGTTCGCACAGTTGTGAACTCAGAGGTACATCAATTATGGATTTTGTCATGTCATCGTATCACAACTCTGGCCGACGTGTCGGCAGCCGACTTTGTCCCCATGTCACATTTTACCGCACCTATCCATTTTGTCTCATTTTCTCTGCTTTTGTGACCCACAGTCCAGCTTTCACGCACACACCAGACACTTACCTCACTTGTCACTCGCAACAGAAGTCATAGCCAGGGTGATAGTGCGTCAAACACCAGCGTTCCTCTACCTGAGGGATACAAGCCCTCGCTCGTCCTCTGAACACCATTTAAGCGTGCCCTCTTTAAGGTTTGAACACCTATGCAAATAGGTCGGCAGAGAGCTCTTGTACGTAATTTGAAGACCCTCGTTATCGATACCTGTTATCTGGCTGAAACACAGCTTCAGGATTCTAGCTCAGTGCTGTATCTCCAATATCTGTCAGTCGCTTCACCATGTGGGTACAATGTACAGTTATCTGGAGACCCTGCGGCTCAAACTATTGGCCAAGCTGGTGTTAGAATTGTCCTGAGCACATACACAGAGAAGACGCTGGTTGACCGGATGTCTATCAACAGCCGCCTTGGCGCCATCAAACTCAAAGATACGGTTAAAACATCGAGAAGCGCCCATCAAAAACGCTATTTGTTGTTACAGTGTATGCCGCCACAGACTGCAGTCCTGACGCAGTCAAAGATGACTTGTAATCAGCTCACCAGCTTTGTACGCACCGCGCCTCGCACGGATACTGTAGTACTGGCTAAAGACATCAATGATCAAGTAAGTGGGTTAAGCGCCGACGAGCGTGGCATCAGTGGCCCACACTCTTACGGTACTCACCGAACAAATAACCGTGAACGTTTGCTACATCTCTATGCTGATATTGGTCTATTCCTGGGAAGTGCTAGTTTTCGACGTTCTAGACGTCAATGCTCCGCTTGGCGGCCGGGTCAATTGTGGACACAGATTGACCACATCAGCTATCGGTGCCGTGGCTGTTTCCAAGATTGTAAGTTCATCGGGAACGCCTGTATGGATTTCGATCGTGCATTGCTATGTGCCAATTTCGCTTTGCGCTTAGACGGGAGACCGCTTCGTCGTCAACTGCAAATTGACATATCTAAAGTACTACGGACACCGGTGCCTTACGCTTACCAGTGCATGCTTGCCTCTAGTTTGTCCTGACCCACCAAGTGACATTGTAGCATATTGGGTACACATACGGGGTGCAGTGCATAAATGCGGTGTTGCCTCGTGTGGTCCTACCGTTCATTCAACTGTCAGTCGCTGGGTCTATGCCATCCCTATAAATTTTTGACGCTCGCCGAAATATTCCATCCAGCATTGAGTGCAACTCAACCCACAAGGCTACTCGTCTAGCACTCCGGAATCAACTACGAGAGGATCGCGAGGCGTGGTAGACAACGCGCTATCGAGATAAGACAGACCGATGCTACCGAGTACTCTCGGAAGCTTTTCCATCTCATCCGAGCAACTAGTGGCAGGAAGCCAGGTACGAGCGAAGTAATCTGCGAGGCCAATAGCGAGCCTATCCATAAACCTCAATGACGTTTGGGACGCTGGGCTGAGCACATTCAACAGCAGTTTGAATGGCCACCCGCGCCATTGAGTGTGTCTTCAGGTTCTGCTTGTACTCGTTGGTCAGTTGATGTTTCTTCGTCCCCAGAAACGGAAGTCTCTCTCGAGGTCAAATTTTTGTAAAGTCACAAGCCACATGGTTTAGACTAACTTCCTCCTGCTTTTTTAGCTAATGGTCCAACCTTCAAGTTGACGGCTCTGGGTTAGTGAAGCTGTTCCGAATGACTGGATTTTGGCTAACATCTCCGTTTTCGAAAAAGGCTCATGCGCTTTGTGTGCAAATCGCCGATGGTTAAGCCTAGTCTCTATTACGTCGAAATTATTCACGACCACTGTATTTCGTAGTGTAAACGAAACGCGCGAGAAACACATCCACGAAGAGCAAGCTAGGTTTCGTCCTGGCCGTGGCCCCATTGATCACATTTTCACACTTCCTCAGATGCTTGAACTCCGCCATGCATATAGAGGACCAACGTTTTTCTTTTTGGACAACAGAAGAGCCTTTGGTTCAGTTGACAGAGCTGTACTCTGGGACTGTGTTGAGGAAGGGTGTGTCTGAGAAGTGGGTGAACATCCTGAAAGCAATTTACTATCAGCCTTCGTTAGGGCTTATGGCAGCACATCACGGACCTGTAGCATCTCGAGTAAGGTGTGACAAGATTTTCCAGCTTTCCTCTTCCTACTCGACATTACAGTGGACGAGATCCTGGAGTGTGCCCCGATGGACTGTGAATATGATAATTTGAATCTGATTCCAGGCACTAGATTCCGAGACATAAAGTATGAAGACTACACTGACCTAATCCGTGAGGGCTCACAGGAAGCCCATACATCTTAGGCAAACTAGAGGCTACAGTTCGTCGGTCTGATATGACCTTTGCACCTACTCAGTGCAAGGTGCTGTTGCAAGATTGGCAAGACTATGCCTGCTCTCATCCTTGGTGGTGAGCGGTTGGAAGTGTCGAGAATTTTATGTAGATTGGGTGCTGCATCAGGGCTGGTGGATTGTCTGATGAGACCACAAGTTGCACAGCAAAGGGGTAGATAGCGTTCAGCAACTTACAACATCTGTGGCATCGGCATGATTTCAGTTTATCTCTGGAAGATCGAATGTACAGTGTCACTGTAAGAGCAGTTCTATTGTACGACTGCGAAACCTGATCCATCCACGCGGAGAATGTTAATAGATTATCCGTTTTCGATCATCAGCTTTTCTTAATCATTAGCGGCATGTGGTGGGAGCATTGTGTCATCAGTGACGATGTTCACCAACGTATTTTTGGGCGGATAGACTGTTGGTCCTTAAGCGTGCTGATTTCGCCTCGCAGGTTTCGTTGGCTTAGTCACATCTTATGAATATCAACCCACCGTCTGCCACATCGTGCCTTGTTTGTGGGTTGTGATTTAGGCAGGAAGCACCAGCCTGATGGGCAGGGCATGATTTGGATTCAAGATATGAATGCATTCACTCTGAAGCTTGCTTCGGTAGGGCGTTCCTGACTTTCTGGCTGGAGTCCGAAGAACACTGAACACCTCTGGTTGAGGACGTTGTCTGATATGGCGAAGAGCAGGAGTCAATGGCGCCCGTGTTGTGAGTCTCCGTATGCATCGTTCTAGCCTTTTATTCCTTCGCCCTACCCATTAATTTTCTTCTCACACTGCTACACGTTTGCCATTCCTCGTGGCTTTTACGTATTGAATGTATCATATAACCGCACTAGCGGATCACTTTCTGTGGGTCCTATGATTGTTTCTTATGCACCGTCGTGGTGGCTTGCTTTCAGTGGACTGAAAGTCCAGTCATGTGTAAATAGTATCGATCAACTGCGACCATACATGAGAACCAATGCACACTCAACGTAGTTAGCCATCAGGCAGTAGGAATGTAACGCTCTCAATCCGGTGAATCAATTACGCTACAATTGTTAAGCAAACTATTCCTTCGGAAGTGGAAGAAAGACAAATGGCGCGTCAAAGAAAGCTGTAGTTGCCAAATAATGTAACTGCCGTTATGATTTTGTTTCATACTTGGACAATTTTTCACTTATTTCTTAGGATGACAGACCGCAGAAAATAGCTTTCAGCACTGTCGTTGTTCACCAAACTTGTATAGGCACTCAGTTTACGTCAATTTTAATAGCGGTGTCTGCCAGACTACTGTATCGAAGGCAGTTCTAGCAGATAACGCTGTAGTAGCTGGCGAAGCAGACTGCTTTGAGGATTTTGTACGTCTTCGCAAACGACGTACCCCGACAGGTTCTGAACACATCTACAGCAGGGCATTTGGACTGTGGGTTTCTGCTGCTGATTCAGAAATAGTGGGGTATTAGAAATTAACACAAATGTGTCATCTTTCAAAGGGGAATTGAGTCTCGTTGCATGAATGGACTCTTCCATTGTAGAAGCAAGTGATGGTATTTCACTGACAGTCGAAAACGAGAGATTGGTTCTGAGCTACCCTCAAATAGCTCGCTTGCTCGAATGCAGTCAAGATATGGAGCTTTTTGCTCTAGAAACCGCTGGCAAATCCCTTTTGACGATCGGCTGCTGATGACAGCATCAATTCACGTCCTCTCGGTTCTGATGTACAATGACATCATGAATTTACAATCTCTAGGGAGGTTTATGTGAAAATTGATTCATCGTCCGCTCCCCTCTTTGGTTACAGGTGGAGAGTAAGTGTGGTGCAGAAATTTTACTTTTTGGAAGTACATACGCTTCCAATTTGGTTACCGCAGTTTCGGAGTACCCCTTGATGCTATAGTGTACGAATTAGATAAAGTATTCAGCGCAAATTTTCAGTTTGTGCAGGTTGAATTATTGAATTTTTGCAAGATCAATATCAAAAAGTCGATGCCGATGGATCCATTGCTTGGTAACAGAGTTCGTCTCAAATAATTTTGGTCGTGAGAAAGCTTTGATAGCTGTATATAAAGTAATTTATTAGTTCGAATCAAAACGAATTATTCAGGTCAAAGGCTTTACTTAACATTTAGTAAGACATGTAACTCAAAAAGTCCCTTTACTAGTGTGAATGCAACAATGTTGGGATGTGTATAATACATAACATGAATGTGTGGGAAATAATTAGTACGTGGCTCACCATACCTTTATGGCAGTCTGTTTCAAAAACCATGTCCTTGTGTCTTCCATTCCAGCCGTTTTCGTGATGACGCATGCACACGTAGTTTGCCGCAACCTAAAGTTGTTACGTTTCCATTTTGAAGAGTCCGGCGTTCCATCAACTCCAGATATGTTTCTGTAAGCTTTCTGTAGCAATCCTTCGAAGTTTCGCTAGTTCATTTTTCAAGACACCTCGCAAAACACATTTTATCACTGTGCTACGCTTTCTTCTACGATCTTTCGATGATGCACTCCTCGATCGGGAATTGAGGTAGGAAAAGCAATTAGGTCAGTGTGGTATTTTTTCGACAGCCAACATGCATGTCCAACCTCTGAAGCTGCCTTCAAGTTTGCAGCCTCCAGTTGTTTTCGAATAATTCGCACAGTAAGTGTCCCGTTTATTTGTGTTGTCATATTATTTGCAGAAGCTCACTTTACCATGCACTTTCTACAGAGTAATGGGATATCCCGGTGGTGCAGTGGGCATTGAATTTTTGAGTGTATTGTCCACGTTTGTGTTGGAATCACGGCTCTCAGGCTTGCTAGGTTGTACAGTTCTTTGCTTTACGCTGACCACCCTTATTTTAGATTCCGATTTGAATAATGTGGTTAAAAATGTACGCGACTTGGTAGAAGCCCAGCATCAAGACGATGCAGCTTTCTCAGTTTGTTGCAGGTGAGATTCTTCTTTATTTCACTCATGACGCGTACTGATATTCATCCTCAAAGTCACTATGTAGTCACCTTGTGTAGAATTGCTTAATCCGTTATGGTGTATATACGGTTAGGGAGGTTACGTCCTGAAAGTTTCAAGTGACCGTTGACGAAAGTCACCCAGTTTTGCAGTCCCAACTACCCTTAATACTGCCATCCGTGTTTTGGAAGCCTGATCTTACGCAATTCACATATAGCCCATTGAGTCACAGTAAATATTCAGCAGGTTAAAAGTGCAACATTTCAATATTATTGGTCACGGATGTTGTGATTATCAAATTTGCTCAACTGTCACTTCTAATGGTGGTTTGATTTTTATTCGTTAATCAAATACTTAAGGAATATCGCGGCGTCAGTTGTATTAGTGTAGGATATTGAAATGTGCTCATTACCTACACATTGCATCTAAGCTTCCGTCTATTTTCCAGCGTTGTTTCTTTCATACCATCGTTTGTTGTACACACTGTTCTGTCTTTCCGATTGACAGTCAGTTTCTTTTCAGTCTCAGTCCCAAGATAATGAAAGCGTTTCATGATAAGACTTGTCACTTGCCGGGAAGTTAACAATAATTCTTGAATTGTTACGTAGTTCAGTTTCACACCACTTCAACTAATTTCACTTTAAGTCGTTGATTTTCAAGTATTTTGAATTCACAGTTATTTAAAAAGCCTAATTGCAAAACGTGATGCACAACTGGCAGCCGCAAACGAAACAATGAAGAACACGTCCTTGAAAATCAATCAGATTGCAGCTGAGAATGGCTTATTGTAAGTTAGTTTTATCGGCACGTTTAATGCTTAGCGACCTTTCCGTGTTTTTCAACGGATCGTTTTGGTTGTTGGTCTCTCATTTATGTGCTTACTTTTTTTTGCTCAAGTTCTGAAATCGCACTCCCAGCGACAACGTTCTACCTCACCTGTTCAGTAGTACGTTGTCGGTAGTTTACCCTTACCTTTTAAGACTTCGGATAGATAGCGCCGCATTTTTAGTTCGTGCCGATGTTACCTGTTATACAGCCCGGAGATAAAGTCTTAGTTTAAACATGCAAGAAGCAGGAGGAATGATACCTTATTACTGAAGACCGTATGCCTTAATCCAGACATTCAACATCGCACTCTCTACGTTTTGTAAACAATCATTCGAGTTGCAGGTGAGACTGAGAAATCGTCTACAGGACGGCTTTCTAGTGGACTTCACTATCCTGCTTCATTAATTTTCACCACTTCTCAAGCAACGGCAACTTGCTTCTAAACTCGATTATCCGCCTTCTTTCCTGAACGTCTCTAGCCCGGAAAGTGGCCGTCACTTGTACTGATTGATCTAATGCTAATTGTCTTCATTTTTCTGCAACTCCATCTTTTTTCAGTCTCATACCCCACACACATACTTCGCATAACTGGTGACTCGCCGACATCTTCATTACACGGTCCGAAATTCTACTTCTGTGTTTCCCTAATGACTGGGGGTTATTGATAGGAGTTCAAGGGTGTAGATTATTTGAAATTGAACATCATTTTTACTCAGTCGCAAACCAAAATACCAGTAACTTCACACTGTTTGGTCATGCCTGTTGTGAAGCTGCAGATTTCGTGGTTAAAACGATAGTTCCGCAAACACGGAGGCCAAGTGCAAATTCGGGTCCGGACAAGAATATCTATCACCCATGAGCCCTAAAACGAGCAAGACTCAAGTCTAGTGCTTCATTTCGATGTGAGCTAACCGTAAGACTAACCTGAATGCGAAGGCTGCGATCAGTATGAAGTGACCGAAAATTGATTCATAAAACCCTCGTTACCGAACATTCGTCTTCCTACCTCATCGTCTGCGTCACCCAGTTTGTATCTGAACACAGACCTTGTTAATAGGTTCTTAAGGGTGGTTTGCAGCTTCCGCTCTAAGCGGCCATATTTTACAGGTGGTCTATCTTTAACCACAACTAATAGTACTTTTGAAGGGACCCACACGGTTATAAATCCTTTCTTCCCCACATAAAAAAGCAACGTCTGCACTTGGTCGGACGGCGCTTGAATACAAAGGAATTCATGTAATAGTCACCTTCGAGGTTACTTGGGAATGCAAGAGGTAGCCTTCAGATTGCTTTCTTGACGGTGTACTGCTGTCATCAGTTTATTAAACACGTGTAATCCGCTCACAACTGACAAATATGGGTACAAATTGTTGGTGATGGGTCTGTTTTTCTGATCGGTCGTGTTGAGCGAGTAAACAGACTGTATTGATAGTCTGAATGAGGTTCAGATTGACACTTTTCTTGCTACGAACCATCTAAACGAAACAACAGTAGCGACAGTCCACCTTGTTCACCCTAGGTGAGTGGACCTTCAGCCAGACTCGTAAAGTGGGCACGTCCTACTTGGTGTGTTGTGCTCGTCTGCGTCCTCTTGAAGGTGTTTCCTAATTTTCCTAGCTAACGAGATGTTAGAATAGCGAATGTAAGCGGTGCGTTTGCTATTCTCTGTCATGTATGATGTCGTAGGGCTGTCTAGTGGACGCAGAGGAAGGTTTATCAAACTGACGATATTGTTCTGTGACCTGATCCATCTGCGCGGAGTTGCATATAGGATCGCGGTTTTCTATGGACCATGTATTCCTAGATAACTCGTATCAGATGGACCGCTTGTGTGAACAACGGCTTGTGTTTGCGAAGTATCAAGTTTGGGAGTCGATAACGGGTGTAGTAAAAATACGTTTACCCTGGTTGGGCTGTGTACTCCACACTCCGGTGGATGGATCGTCTGGGACATTATGCGCTGCTTGGTATGACCGCTGACTTTTAGAAACCGCAAGGCAATCGGTAAATGACTTAGTCACGGACCATAAAACGTCTGACCATTCATCCGCACTACACAGGGAGGTGCAACCTGCTTAATTAGAATTGATACCCTCATCCGCGTTGCTTCTAAAAAAACGCTCAGACGCGTCGCATCCGTAAGATTACCGTTTTTCCTCCTAATCTACATTATTTATGTATGTTTAAGTGTTATGTTTTTGATATCTGCCAATTTGTGTCCCACTGTTAGCGTCAATCTGACCAGTAATACCCATGGATGTTACTCGAGACTAGAACAATGTATGTGAGACTAACGTATGGTCTTTCAATAAATCAGTCCTCATTGTTTAATTCTCACGTTTCGACGCCCTCATGCACTCACGTTTACAAACCGGAATTTCAGTCCACAACTCAACGGGGTTTTTACTTGAATGGTCCAGATACTTCTGTCTGATTCTGTGCATATGACGTGAATGCCCTCCGAAGGGACGATATTATAGCACGTGTTGAATGTATTCTTGTAGATGTAAAACGTGTTCGAACTGGCACTGTAGGAACCGCTTGGCAGTAATCAAGTACATTGCACTGTGTATCACCAGTAAATTAGTTGAGAACTCCACCCATGCTGTGAATGCCCATCCTCAGCCATTGCCTCCTTCATTGAATTGGTGCTCATTCAGTTTTTGAGCTGGATGTTGCTCAACGGCAACCAGTTTTAACTGCTAATCACAGGGTCTGTTTATCTGGGTTTGAGTCTCCTGATAATATTGTGTTTACTTGCGATTTGTCGTGGTAGCTAGAAAACTACTCTTAGATATTTTAAATTAGCTTCACAATGGTAAGGAAGAATTGTGACTTGAAATATGGGTGATATTTCGTTTTCTGAGCCGACTGTTCAATCTGCGGTCGTTCCGGTACTCTGTCTGTTATCATCATTACTGTACGGTGAATTGATTGTCGTGGGGGTTATCGTATTCATAGTTTGCAATGGGTGTCACAGCTGGTGTGTGAATGTCACTCAGTAAGGCTTCTGACCGTTAATTGTGCCTGGAATGCGATGGCATTTCGGTCGACTCATTGACCCGTTAAACCGGTTTCCTGTCGATTCGTGGACTGAATTCAGACTCACAACCTTTTGTTTTTGAGTGTCAAACTTCGGTATATTCGCTCATCTGCCTGATTTTCGCTGTGCCGTCTACGTACTTTGTCGTTCCCCAAGTTGAGCCGATGTTCCTGATTTCCCAAATGTATTGACGTAACTAGACAAATATTTGCTGCCCGTCTGATCGCTACCAGCAGGTTACGAAGGTTCCTCTGTCATCGTTGACAAGTCATCCCAGCCGGATTTGAACTGGTTCCCTTTGCCTTGTGCTCTTTAGACATCTATTGGAAAACCCAGGCTTCGTAAGTGGTGGCTAGATGAGAGTTGAACGTTAGACTGCTGTATAGTTTGATATAAATTCTACGCATTTCTAATAGCATTTGCTACTATGACTGTCACTTCAACACGTCTGATCACCATTTATTGATCAAATCTTCAAATAAGCGATCTGCTATCCAATTAATACAAATGTGTAGCTTACGACTGTTGAGTCACGTACGTCGTATGCTAAGTGAACGTATATCACATTAGACATTATTTGCGGAGACCAGCAGCAGTTGGGTTAAGGTACGAGTTGGTTGCTAGCTATGAAGTTCGTGGTTGTTCCGTGGTGTACTGTAAACAGTTATTGCCTGCCCGGTTGAGGACCACGTGACCACTCAAATTGTAGCGAGAAGGCGTCCAATAAAGCACAATCCTTATTGTCCAATACGCTAGTCCTCATGACACACGCGCGCTCGCGTTTATTAGTCATCATTCCGGACCACAACACCCCCAGGTTTCCGCTCACGCATCGTGTGCACTTCTGCCTGGTTTATGTGCGTGATCGGCGCCGTCTGTCGGGGGGTTTTCTGCCTGCCATTCTTCGCCTGTTGGTCCGATTTCGTTGAGCGATGACTCGTCCGGTTGCTCTTGTTCTCCTCCATCTATCTCCACTGGCCCTCTGAGCGTACTCCACAACCGCTTCGTGATATTCCTGCGAATGTTGGAATTGTCGCGCCTCCGATTTCGTCGTCCCTTCTATTTTCCCTGCCATGTCTCGCCCGTTGGTCCGATCCAGTCGACCGATGACTCATCCGGTCGCCCCTGCCGTCCCCGATCCGCTCGTTGTGGGGTTTTGGACGTGCCTCCCCACGCTTCGAGGTATTCCGTGGAGTGTTGGAATACCCACACCTCCGGCCTGAGTATCCACCACAAAATGGCTGGTTGGAAACGCTATCTTGCACGGCAGCTTGCTGTAGTCGATTGCATGTCTGTAGTCACAATATTTGTAGTGCTATGTAACCCTATTTCATCCATTTTCTTGTTTTGTTTTCTGAATTCTCGCACACCAATGTTACAGTGAACGACGACTCGAATCTCTGTACTGTCTAGGCAGGCTGTTATAAATGTGGCGTATGGGTTGACCTTATACTATATTTGCCACTGACTTTCATACACTTATAATTAACGGTGGACATGGTTGATTGATTTTCATTTGTGTTTGTCCAGCGAGATAAAATCGCTTTCGGGAGATGATTTAGATTGTCGATGACCGTACACTTTTATATCGCGTAACTTTTGCGGTCGGTTCTGTGTTCGTTTCGGGCACGTATGTAGACAGTTTTTGAGATGCATAGCTGGCGGAAACTAATCCCATCCTATAGCGACTGCCCCCCGAGAGCTGATGATAAGTGGATTTTCCCAAAGCCACTGTCCTCGTAGTGCTCTACATACCATTGACTCAATTGCCAAATCCGATTTATTCAATTGTTTAATTCCGTCCACATTGATCTTATTCGCTTCACTTGCTTTGGTTTGTTTCGTTCAGGGACGAGGTCACTGAGCTGACCTACATCGGTGGACCTACGGACACTTTCCAAACCTATCAGGAGCTCATGATTTCTCAGGTAAGTTGTGCATCTTCCTATCGTTGTCTTGTTTTATAGTATTATTCAAGTCTGTCACAAGTTGGATATTTTCTGTTGTGGTATACAAACATTATCAGACATTCATGCGAATGAATGCAGGATTCCCAAAAACTAATGTTGTAATCATAGAAGACGCTTGGCCTGTGAATCTGTTTACTATCAAAAGCTCGTTACAAGATATGCGGAAGTACACACAACGAACATCAGTGCTCTTTTGCACGTCTAACACGTCTCCGTTGTCGCTGTCACTAGTGTAACGTCAGTTCCTGTACTGACAGGTCCCCCAGCACGTGTACACGTTTTCGATGGTCGCTGCGTTTCCTGGCGTTGACGGCTACCGTTTTTCCCAGCGCAAACCGTTCCTTTCGGTTCGCACCACACGACTCATCAAGAATGTTGTGCATTGTACGACACTAGTTTCTCCTATGTAAAAGGATGTATACATTTCTTCGAATGTGTTCAGGTATTTATGTGTATCTGTTCTTGATCATGCCGCGATACTTACGGTTACCTGTACATAGACACTTGTTTTCGTAGCTCGCTTATGCAATTGGATCCCAACGCTGCAGGCATATTTTTGTTTGAAGATAGCGTTTCCGTTTGCCACCATATGAAATTTACCGTGGCTGTTGTGCCATATAAAAACTTCGATCTAAAACTAATTTTGGAACTGGTTAACTTAAAGCATTTTTGTTGCTGGTGTAAACGTAGAATGCTGTACCATTTTTCAATGTCATTTGTTTTAATCCATGGTCGCGTTGATTGAGAGTAGCTAGGTACACGTAGGCATTCCATGCTAAATGCCCTGTGCATGTTGCACTGAGAAACAGTGCAGTAGTAAAGATAACGTGAGTATTATTATGTCAGTAATAGTGCCCGTTTTTTGCTTTGGTCTGATGGCCTTATGGCCACACACGAGACGCTTGAGTGACGTGTGCTTCATATCAATGTCGGCTTGTGCTCCGGTCACTTAGTTGTCACCTCTACAAATACTGTTTGCTCTTCCATTCTCAAGGTGACTGCAAACCGAAATTGTTTGGAACGGCTACTCGCAGACCACTCCTCAGTCATACAACCTCAACTGTCAGCAGTGCTACAGCATTGGTCCGGTTCAAACCCCACAGTTCTGAATGCACAACAGCTCAAAACTACGCGTGTTCCCAGACTACTCTTTGAACAGTTCGCAGGCGGAAACGTAAGTGCATCAGATTGGTAGTTCGTCAGGATCTAATGTGTGCTTTTTACGGGGTATCCAAGTCGCCTGTTTATAACGCAAAAGGGGATTAATTTAATGGATCTCATGTGGTACCTGTGACCCAACTGTATGACTGGCAGGACGACAGGAAATAGTTTCCCTGATGGACTCGACACGGATACTTGGTTCCGATTGCTACAATACAGTAAATGTACTAATTTTTTGGACCACGTGAGACATTACGCCGGCGGCCAGAATTAACTGTTGGGTGGTCGGAGTAATTTGGGGTTAGATGTGCCTTTTCTATCCGTCTTATTTCCCAGCCACAAGACTGTGATATTAATTATTTTCTTCTGGTTTATGATTCTTACCTCATTGCCTAAACACTCTTACCCAGTCAGTAATGCGATGTTCAGTCCCATGAGGGCTACCGCTTTCCATCCGACTGTTCTCGTTCAGCCTGCACATGTCTGTGCTCAGGACGACCGGAATTCTAGTCAGTCTGGCCCTCCAGGCCTGCACAGTACGCAAGCTAAATTACCACGTCAAAGTGGACACGAGTGGGTCGGAGTGAAACTGTGAGGTGGTCAAACAGCGACATCGTACATGGTTACAAAATGTGAGGTCCCCAACTGTTCTGTTGAACAACTGTTACCTAATGACCACTCAGATTGCTGATAAAAAAAACTATCCAATATGACAATGTACTATGGTTAATGGTGTGCTTGCATTCACAAGATTATTATTCTGTTTATCCGGTTTTACTTTTACTTTTTTGACAAAAATGTTTCCTTTTAGAATGTTTCTCATCATTGTCGTGGTGAACTGCAACCCGAGCCGCAAGGCTCATGGCCGTTTATGTGTATATGCATTTTGATGTAATGCTTTCCTCGGGGATTCGAGGAGAGCTTACCTTCTGGTACAGGCAGTGCACCTATTTCCTTATCTTTTCTGTGTGTCTGTGATTGGTGGTTTTCTGTGGCTGGGGTCATACTTGTGAAAATTACACGCAATGTTTGTATATGATCATACTCGGATATTCCTGTGGTTCGCATATGCTGATGACGGCAATGATCAATTCAGTCGTGTGGGACTGATGATTGTTTCCTCATTCTTCTCTCATTGCACAATGCCTAAACGCACCCATTTTTAGTCACGGGGATCTTAGAAATGCGGACGTTGCTCCCCTTGATTCGTACATGCGTCAACGTTAACACAGCTCGGATATAGAGAAATGTTAACCGTCGACAATTTTTTGCTATTCATGTTGAGCATAACCACACGGACCCCTTGGGAATTTCCACAAGCTCCACTTAGGCTTTCGTTCGGTCGCTCACATCACCTAGCCCCAACGAGTAGATGAGGATGCGATTTAGTGACGGATATTATGTAGCGAAGCCCTAATGGGTTCGTTTTTGTAGTCCTGTTGTAGGAATCCACTTTTTCCGCCCAAAACCGCCTCCTTTCTTGAGGAGACGACCCTATCCAATCAGAATGTCGTGAACAGTCGAGAGGTAGTCTTCGCTACTTTTTTACCTGGTCGACCTTTATTCCGCTGTGTTCATTGGTGGCTTAGTGACCTTAACTACCTTTTTGATGTCTGTCCTTCAATTGTCTGATTCAAGAATCTTTGTAGGCTGTTATACAGCATGTAAATTCTCTGCACCCTCGTCATTGTTATTCACGTTGTTGGAGCGGAACAAAGTTGCTTTTTGCACTCGCCTTTTGGTCTGTCTTGGGAGCAATTAACGGAGACCACCGGGTTATTTTCGGGACCAACATTTTCCGTGTTAATTATTACGAGGAGGAGAATCCTACTTCTATCAATTGCATTATTATACCGTGGACAAACCAGCGTATTCTACCGAGGGTTCACAAGTCTTTAAGGGTGCGCAAACACGTTTTGGTTAGGTCCTGAGGATTCTAAATGGCAGTCTGCTTGCCTGAACAATCTCTATCTACGCTGCAGCTGACCTGCACAAGGTGCGGGTTGGGCAATTGGTGAATTGGCTTGAAGAAACGGAAACAGTTCCCGTTGTGATTACAACTGTAGATTATGTTAACCTTCTGTACTGGGACTCGCATAGTCCTCGGCTGGGTTTGTTAAGACAGACTGTGACTAGTCTATGTAGGTAGTTTAATTATCGCGGTGGTTAATTAATCAATATGTAAAGTTGGGACAATTAGTGAAGCTTGACAGAAAAAGCCACGAGGAAGCAATTCTATCCTGCTCTCACCTACAACACAATTGCTTGTTTGCTAGGTTATGCGGTTTATTGTCATGTATCTGATAATTGGCTTCAGGATTTGTGTAAATCGAATTCCGATTAGCTTCTCTCTCTTGTTTGCAACCTAAAATCACTTTCTAGGATCTATGGTAGCTTTGCATCAATGTCATTCACAGATGCGAACCAAAAATCGCATGTTATAAAGTGGCTTGCAAGTTGTACAAAATGACGGTAACATAATTTATATCACGAATCCTTCCATCTGTTGGGAGTTCGGCATCACTCTTGAAACTATCATTTTGAACTGTAAAATTCCCATGATGTCAAGACCAGGAAAGGTGATTGAGGTAAAACGTGCCCTGTTGAACACGATTGTTGATCGTCACTTGCTTTGAAGGCGTCTCGTGAGTCCCTACTTGACCGAATATATGCAACTATTTGGCTGAGGCAGTTTGCGCAAGTTCACTGGATACGCCTTTATCATGTCGACTTTTTCTCAGTACGTCCGAGCGTTTCACATCCTAGTCTGTTTGTAACCTTGCGACTTATTCCACTTTCCACTTTTGTTTAAACAGTGTGACTCAATTCGGGAAGGTGAAGAAGTCAATTTACACAGGTATGGACATTCTTGTATTTTCGGTCTGCTCTTTTTAAGTGTCTTACCTTCGCAGCCTGCTTCTACGCCTTTTGAATTTTTCATTGTACCAATGCTTTTATAGTCGTTTGTCTAAATAAGTGTTCTTGTCCCTTGCTTTCTGCATGATCCTCCAGGCTATTTCACTGTTTCGATTCGCTGTTTGCGACGGCTTCTCGTTTGTTGAATCTCCCCTCGTGCTCTGATGTTGGTACTGGTGCTACAAACACTATTACTACCGACTCGTCGCCAGCTTCAGAGCTTTTAGAACGACCTGATCCGCGTACGTTCGACGATTCTGTCGTCAGTTGGGGTCTCCGTGTTTTGCAACGTACCAGTGCACCATTGTTCCAATTTTCTACGTTGCACAGCTCCACTCATGATTCTCATCCCTCTTCCAGTAGGTTAGATGATTTGGTCAAAGAGATGCAGTCTTCAATCGCCTCCCAACAACCATCCGAGTGAGTCTGGTTCTTTTCGGTTTTCTTTGTGATCAAGTTACTACAGATCATCAAACCGTTTCTTGGTGTTGTTGTTACTTGTTTCTTGGTTGCGCATAACGCCAAGATCTCCGAATGTGTATTTGTCATCCATTTTTATTAGTACTTAGACGAGTGAACTCATACACACGGTTAACACTATCATTGGACATTACCCGATTAATCTGCGGTTGTGAGGTTGTACTTTTCAGTCTCTTTAATGTTTTCTATCTCTCCCAGTCTTTCTAACAAATAATTAAGCTATGCATTGAATTTGTTAACTCACCGTTCACCACGTTACACACTGTTTTCTAGACCCACCTTTGTAAGAAGCTAGGCGTTTAATTAGTGACCTGACAAAAGGAAATTAAAGGGGCTACTAAAAAATCGGACATTATAGATTGTATTTACGCCTTAGTGCTTGTAACATCCTTTTGGACTTTCCTTCCACTCTCCGCCCACCTCCCCCTTTTTGTGAGTAGTATGCTTAATGACAGTTATGCCCGCATGAAGGTCGCTTGGCCGCCATCTTGAATTTAGACATGTTCTGTTTGTGCTCGACCACTGACGGTCGAAAACTCTCGGGAGGTACCATTTCGAACGTATGTGACATTTCATATTAATTTCATATATCTACTCATATGTAGTCGATGATATCCATGTATTTTCTATTATAGAAACATTACCGAGCTGTTTGCGGTCGTGATCTGTTTGATTTGACCTCGGGATGTTAGGTTCTAGTGGTACCCAGCTGACCTCTGAAGTAAAACGCAGCGCAGATTCTACAATGACCAAAAAGTGTCCTGTTCCACTTGTCTTTCTGCTGAAGAAAGACTCAGCGACGTAATTGTTACCATTTTCTTAATTGACCATCTCTAAAATACCAAGGGTTGTCAAAATGAAACAGTAAATGTCGCAACGCTGTCCTGGAATTTCTGTATTCTCGCATAATACTTGGAAGTTTATCCGTGATTGCCTGTGGGTTGCTTGGAGTAAGTGCCGTGATCCTGAATATTTAAGCACAGACTCTTGAGGATTCTGTGTATTAGGTACTTTCTCTCGTCTTTTCCCCACTGTTTTGAATTTTGCATTCATTTTTTACTTTCGTTTTCTATACGTTTTTTGTCGCATGGCCCTGGGGCTTTGGTGTCGACTCCTGCTACCTTATTGCTCATTCTGATATCGCACCCGACATCCTCTTGTTAAGTCAAAGTCGTCTGTACACACGTCGTGCGATATTCATCACTGCGTTGCTGCCTGTGTCCCAATAAAGGCTGCATTTCTTCAGGCTGCTACAGTAGACTATTTTAGATCATCGAGTTGACCAGCGATGATGTTACTGTTAAATGGTTCTGGATGCGTACGCAGATATTACCCGTTTATCGATGTAATTGATCGGTCACGAACTGTGCTGTTGCCTTCAGTTTCAGGTGTGTCAGGACTGGCAGAACTGACTCAAGCCGTTTACGTAGCCGGGCAGATTCCTTGTGGTTCGTGTTTGTCAACAGTTATTCCCGTTTTTAAAAAGGGGGCTCGAATTCGATATGGAAACCACGGAAGCATCAGTCTAGTCTCTATTGCGTCCAATTTATCCACTAAACTTACTTTACGTTGACTCACTAAGCCCAAAAAATGTCAGATACATGAGGGATTCTCAGACCTTTGAGGGTGCATTGGCCTCACTTTTACCCCGCGACGAGTCTTGGTGTTAGTACTCTTACAGATAGTCGACGGTCGTAGTATGTTTCACCCTGAAGGCTACTTTCGATTCGGTTGCTCGTAACGTCTCCTAGAATTAACTCCTTTGTAGAGAATTTCAAGAGCAATACCGTTGCATATTCAGTCTGCATACAGGGTGAGTCCATGGACAACTGTCTCTGGTGTTCACCACTTCTAGTGTCTTTATGCAATCTAGTCCGCTCTCCCACCCCACCCCTTCTGTTCACTTTCGCCATTGATGACATTCTGGGAGATCTGGTTGAAGAATGCAATGACTTTAGTGATGAGTTTCCGTCTGACACTGATTCCACTGGCGTAGAGTATGCGGTTGATTTTGTTTTATCCAGCCCCTCTACCGAGGACGTGCGAACCATGTTGAATAGGGTGAACGACAGGGCTGGCCTGGGTGGAATAAGCTTCGCATTTTTAAGGTGCAGTATGCTGCTGCAAGGCTTGAGAATTCTCACTCCCACGTTCTTCCTTGCAAGCACTCTCCCTGAGATTGTGAACTGTTTCACTTAATCATCAGCTTATACTATCACCGATGAGGTAGCGAGAGTAACAGGGGTTTGTGCTGTCTTTGGCATCCTCTGTCGTCTGTGGCGTCGAATATGACCTCCGTTTGTCTTTGGAAAGTAGGACGCTTTATGATTCAGAAACGTGGCCTGTTGGCAACGAAAACATAGGCAAACTTGACCATCGTTGTATCTGCTAGTTAGTCTTCATCAAGTGGGATGACCGTGCGAACAACACGACCATTCGTCAACGCGTATTTCGGAACGCTCGAGCTGCGTGATCAACTGATCAGTAACAATAGCTGGGTCGCGTACTCGGCATGCCAGTTGAGAGTTTAACGTAACAGATATTATTTGCTGCTACCATCAACCGTTAAGTAAAACTATCGGGTGGCCAAGCGACGGCGTGGTCACAAAATACAAAGACCCCCCATTATTCTATGGAGTGAAATGGATAAGTGTCTTCCGTCTAGATGAAGACTTGAAATAGGTGGTTAAAAATGCTAGTCTAAACAGCAATGTGTTGCTGTCAATAGCATGTCTGCATTCACTTTGTTTTTGGTTTCTCTGTAGTTTTTCTTACTTTTGTCCTTCTTGGATAGTTTTTTTATATGATATTGTGATGACCGGCCCCTCTAGCCGCTGTACTCTCTAGTCAGACTCACGACCGTTGTGAATGAATGCGTGAGTGGTTTACGCAACTCCCCCTCTGTATGATGTTTTGTTCACTGTAATGTTTTGTTAAATTGTCGATATGTTTGGTGTTTTGTTACCGTACAACCTTCTCTTTCTTTCACCACTGCGCCTCTTCTTTTTTATCAGTCTGATTGAGTCGTTTCGGCATTTAGGACGCTTGTCTGTGTTCAGTCCATGGCAGTGTGGTCCTACCAACCTCCGTTCTCTCACACCAACGATGCGTGCTGATGCCATTCGAAACGTTTTGCTGAAGTCAAACGACCATGTTTCGACATTGCTGGATCACTCATCAGTGCTGACTGACTTGCGCCTACCTCCGAACACGACCCCCAGCCGGATCTCTGCAACAAAAACCGCCGATGTCTCAAAATCACCCATTTCCACAGTGGAGCTCATGTCCGGTTCCCAAGATCGCCTACACAGTAAGTTACCAATCTCGTCGGATATGTCTTAATCGTCAAACAAAACTAGACTTTGGTTCTCCTGTTCCAAACGAACCTACCGAGATGCTTATTTGAACTCAAAAGCGACGGCTCGCGGACGTCTTGGCTGGTGTTGTACTTCATAAGATTCCCAGAAAGGTCATGCATTAGAGAAAGCCGATTACAAGTGTGTGCGTCAGATTCTGTGTTGAACGGCGCGTCATGTTAGATAGAAAGTATAATGGTTCTATCAAAATGAACTGAGAAAGTTCGCAACTGCAAAATTGTAAATACGAACATCTAGCAAACAAACGCACTTCAGTGCACAGTAGACAACAGCTGACCAAAATCACTTATATCATCGAGCGCACCTTCATTTTCCCGAGATTATTTCCATGGCCAAGCTGCTTGAGAAATCGGCTCAGTTTCCTGAGTATTTGCACCAAACCTGTACCTGAAATTTTTCACTAATAACGCTATCACGACAAATTCAGATAAGATGTTCCAGAATGATCACGCCCGGAGGCGGAGTGATTGTTGCACGCAAACCACAGGGCTCATTTAGCGTTGTAGCGTCGACAAATAACCTCGGGGTTGATGAACTTGAACAGGCAAAAGCTGGCTTCCTAATAAGTGGTGTGGTCCATTGGGGTTCCAGTTTAAGATGTCTCCATGTCAGTTTAAGACGTCCCACGCGGGGTAACTGGATTTCAGTGGCGAACAGGATCGCACCGGTAGGCTGAAAAGATCAGTTGACTCTTACGGAGTGAGAGAACACGGTCCCATCAGGTGAGTAGACCAAGCTACCTCGGACATCACATTAACGTCGAGACATCTTAAACTGGACAACGTAGACTTGATTCACTTCTGATGCGTCGATAATGCACAGAGATTTGCCGCAGTCCACCTAACCTGCCTCCATAATAAGACGACCGGGCTTTGACACAGTGTAACGGATTGCACATCTCGATTACCTACTGGACTGTGTGACGACCACATTGACAGAGTCACTCATACCAGGCAGGTCAGTACGGAGAGGTTTGATGGACCACAGTCCTCCGGTCCTCTAGATTGGCAAACTTTTCTTGAGAAAATATCACTTTTGGTACACTCCCACCCACCCGCTGCCTTACAGTACAGGCTTGTGGGCTAAGGGTTTTGGTTGATAACCCTAATCGTTCGCCTGTATAACTCTGAACGTCCTGGCAGTATCTCAGCCCACATACAACCATGAATACTCACATCACCAATAATTTCGTGCTGCATCAGCCATCTCGTGGTATAAACCGAGTCATGCTGTCTGCTGCATATAGCAGGATGGATGAGCGGAAATCTGTTATTGTTGTCCCTTCTCTGACTGCCTTATCAAACTTAGTTTTCAGGCTTGACTAATGCGGAAAGTTCAAGAAACTGAAACAGCTCTTGCTTCAGGAAACACTCACAGATTGTTTAAGTCTATTTGTGCTACTGGTCCCAGATTTGGGTCCAGCAGATATCATCTTCACTGAGATGATGTGTTGATCAAATTCCCACTCTTTGCTAACCTCTGGAGCGGCGTCATACATACCACCGGCCGACAATGGCCGTATGTCTTGACTGCAAATGTGCGTTCGATTCGATGGTTGGGTCTACACTTTTAGAGTTGCTTAAACGCAGGGGTGTATTGAACAAGTAATGAGAACATACCATCGGCATTTTATTTCCATACTTCAGTTCACGGTAAATTGTCTGACAGCTTTAGCATGAAAACTGACGTTCGTCGAGACTATTCATTCTTTTTTTCAATTTTGGGGACTGTCTGCGGCACTCTTAATAGACCGACTTACAACAGAAAACGATTTGGATGTATTTTCACCTGTTTTTCTGTAACTGCACTGTGTACAGAAGTAACACGATTCATGGACATAGACTTTTTTCGTGGGCATTCCACCGGTTTGTTGCCAAGTGCGGCGTTCCATCCAGAATTGGAGGGCAGTGTTAATTCGTGGAATCAAAACAGGATAAGTTGTTACCTTACGGAAAGAAACTGTGAGTGGATATCCAGTCCACCCTACCGTAGTCATCGTGGTAGCACACGGGGGCGCCTGATACGTTCAATAAGGCAGATGTTCTGGCTGATTATGGGTGATCGGGCAATAGATGGTGACGTTCTGCAAACTAAGATGGTCGAAGTAGGGAAGATAACTAACAGGCAGCCGTTGACTCATAATCCTGGTCAACCGAATGACTTCGGAACACTCCCAATCAGTTAGTGATCTTAACGAGCGAACGATCTACGGAGCCGAGGAAGCCTCGATTACTGTACTGTTTGATTAAACGCTGGTGACAAGAGCACCATTTGTCTGAAAAATTCTGGAGACGGTGGCTGAGATGTTATCTACCAGCATTACAGAACCGACAGAAGTGGCACACAAAAAACGGGACCTGAAAATAGGAGACCTAGTTTTAGTCACCGGTATTCGCACTTCCAGAAGTCTGTGGCCAAAGAGCATAGTAGAATAAATGACAAGAGGATATGACGCGCTTGTGAGAGGATCAATTACTTGAACGAACAAAGGAAGATTCAGAAGATTCGTTCAGCATATTTGTTTGTTAGAAGAAACACTGAACGAATGCCGGTGGTACTGCAATTATCGGGAAGTGTAAAT
Organism: Paragonimus westermani; assembly: GCA_008508345.1. Taxonomy (NCBI): domain Eukaryota; kingdom Metazoa; phylum Platyhelminthes; class Trematoda; order Plagiorchiida; family Troglotrematidae; genus Paragonimus; species Paragonimus westermani. The sequence continues at coordinate 234,200 of QNGE01000270.1, read as the reverse complement.
TCCAACTTCACATTTAAATTTTACTCTGCTCATATGTTTATAGTAGTATACTTTTATCTCCGAATTTAACGCGGCTCATCGGTTTGCATTGTCTGTTCTAATTCACAGCTGTTTGATGCACAAACGTTCATTTGATTCCCATAAACTCTGTATCGGTCATAAACAATTTGGCTGTATCCAACTTTATTACTTATGTTCCGTCTCCTATCGCAATGCACCGTATTTGTTTATATGAGTAGCAGTAAGGTACTACCTGTCTTACCGTCCGAAATAACTGGACGATTTATCACGCGTTTCCGCTGCATTGTTATGTGCGTTTGTAAACCTTATCGTAAGTGCCTGTTCATATGACAAACAAACAACCGATTTTTCAGTGGAAGGAAGGCGTCACCAGCAAGACAGTTTCCTCACAACTTTCACTGGCCCGCGTAATTAAGCGTACTCAGTCTACAGACAACTCAGCCAAACAACAACATTCACGCCACTGAGCCCGATTATGCGCTATCTCACTGAGCGTCTAAGTCACAGACTGTAAGTCTCGAGGCCGCAAGCCTGGGAAACGAACTCGACCTACAGTTGTCAACCGCTTCGTCAGCGATTTCATTTTTCCACGCCATATTTGTTCATCTTGCATCTTACGCCAGTCAGTCGTAACGTTGGCGAAGAGTACACAATGTGGCAGACGACTAGCTGACATCCTTAGTACATGACCTAATCATCTATGTGTGTGCAAATGTAAGGATTTCCGAGATGAGAACTGCTAAGGCTGCATTCTAAGCTTGTTTGGTGCTTATGCTCTACTGACAGTATTTCCAGTTCCTCAACAGCCAGTCGTTGCTGTTGGTAGAGTCGTTGCCCAACAAAAGTACGAACAAAACGACAACGTACCAACGTATGATCTGAATCCAAGTATGCACTACAAGAAAGATAGTCCTGAATGGAGCCTCACCAGTTATAACTAACAGCTATATGGTCTCTCTGAGACCAGGCCCGATTCGGAGGAGGATGCCGAGTATAACAATGAGGCGCACAATGCCTAAAACTAATGCCGGCCAAAAATGACCCTGTTCAGCGCACAGCTGTAACAGTCGCCCGCCATTATCCGGGCGATGTGGTGCTATCCCAAACCTGTCACCTGAACAAGACTCGGCCTCACCAAGGTGGCCCACATGGGCGTTCATATCCCTGACCATAATGACTATATCAGAACGATGCATCGACCGAAGGCGAGCTGAAGACTTGGCATCTACAGCTGGCCTTAATAAAACCTGCTAGGTGGACGGCACAAAATCCACTGCTTACAGAGATCCCATCTATTGATACCGCTGCGACCGCCTTTCTGTGGATTATACCTATTCCAGCCCGACCGGTAGTGGCGGCCGTGGAGTCACCCGAAGTGTATAACCAGCATCGGATAGACAGTACGGGCACTGTTAGTTCCATACGTTGACTATTGTCCTGGATTCTAGTCTCCGAGATGCGGCAGACGCCAACATTCAACGATTTTAACGTTCACGCAAGAGTGCAGAGTAACCACTGGAAATGGCGGTCAGGAGGGGGCCTGAAAACTAAGTTTGATAAGGCAGTCAGAGAAGGGACAACAATAACAGATTTCCGCTCATCCATCCTGCTATATGCAGCAGACAGCATGACTCGGTTTATACCACGAGATGGCTGATGCAGCACGAAATTATTGGTGATGTGAGTATTCATGGTTGTATGTGGGCTGAGATACTGCCAGGACGTTCAGAGTTATACAGGCGAACGATTAGGGTTATCAACCAAAACCCTTAGCCCACAAGCCTGTACTGTAAGGCAGCGGGTGGGTGGGAGTGTACCAAAAGTGATATTTTCTCAAGAAAAGTTTGCCAATCTAGAGGACCGGAGGACTGTGGTCCATCAAACCTCTCCGTACTGACCTGCCTGGTATGAGTGACTCTGTCAATGTGGTCGTCACACAGTCCAATAGGTAATCGAGATGTGCAATCCGTTACACTGTGTCAAAGTCCATTTTGTCAAGTCTCTTGCCGCATTTGAAAGTTGCTTATCTTTCCTGTTCAGTTCTCTGAGACAATCCGATACATGCATTTGAATATTGTGTGCCTCGATCGGCGTTTTTTAGTAGAAAGCCCCCAGAACCATCGACTATGTCAGTTGTTTTTGTGGTTTACACTCCTGGACAACGAACTCGACTGTTCATTGCTTTCCATTCTCATAGTTAATCAGGATTTGTGCATAAGGACTGCAGTTTTCAAGTTGAACACCAGATGCGTTTGCTTGCAGCTTCCACATTCCTGCGACCTTTCCAACTGACCGCTTTCGAAACAAATCACTGAGCTCGTACTGTATTCTTTTCTAGAGCTCACTAGTGTTGTGCACCATTGTCATGACTGGGACTTGAACTTCGATTACTGTCCTCATCAAACAACCTTATTTGTCATCTCCTTACCAACCGAACGTCAGGTATGATTGAACAATCACATTCGGGCGTTTAACAACGTTCGCCTGTGAATACTGCTCACGTTGCCCGATTACCTCGAATGGATACATAGTGACTGTCTCGTTAGATCCAGTAGGTCATCTCATAATTAGGGATTCTCAGTTAATTTATACTCGTTGCATTCACCAGTTTGCCGATTCCGACTCCGCCTTGTTTTTTTCGTTTTGTTTTTCTCCCGTATTTATTCCGTCCCCGTCATGATATTGCTTTGTGTTTTGTGTGGTAACTGTAACTTAGAATTAAAAACTTTCGCGACTATGGTGCGCACGCGTTAACCCAGACTGTGACAGTAATGAGAAGGTTTTGTATCCTTTCTGCCCTATACAGGACAAATTAAACATCGCGAGCCCAAATTAAGAATGCGGCCTTAATGAAAGGACCATCGTAACATGAATCTCTTACTAACGGTGCTTGCCACTGTGAGGTCCACAGCGTGGGACCCAACTGCATCCAGCCTATCAGTGGATGATTTGCCCTCAAGTTACCAACTGCCTTCCGTAGGATCATTTCAGAAGAAAAGACAAAGGTGACCGAACATCGCTCTCCTCGAGAGTCACTCAGGTGGCTGCTGACACCTACTACAGTCGGTTGTGTGGTCGTCATGAAGCTTTGTGTTCGTGCTGTTAACACGCCCACCAAGCCGTACTTCTATTTAGCTTGCGCGTAAAATTTTTCGTGATGGATACTTATCACCGGTGATAGCTAGTACGTGCTCGCAGCTCTGAAATGACCACTTCACACAACGGCATAAAAGAGTTGTACTCACAGTGATATCGTACACTCCTCTCCTCAGAAATGGACATCACGTTGCCAATGACTCAACTTGTTAAATGTTATTCTGGTTTTCTACATTCGAGCTGTGTCTCGTATCGAACCAGTTGTTCAACCTCAATAGGACTGGCTAAATAAGTCTTTCGCAGGGGTAAAAGTAGGCATATACTAACTGACTGGGTTTTTTGAACTGCCCACAGGTTTCCCAACAAAATGATATCGTCCGCATAGGTTAGGTATCTGGCTCCATGATCTCCTCTGCATTTTAATGTGAACATCTGATGTTTCATCTTTTGATAGGATCTTCCAGGTTTCTTCACAACACTGGACGATTTTCTGCTATATCGGTCCCTAGCCCGTTGTCTACCATCATGTACGACTCCGGTATTACTCCCACTGCCCGAGAGTCTGTGGTCCGTCAGGCATCCGAATCACTACCACCAGCCTCGCGCGATATCTCATTACTCTTCAGTGCTAACCTTCCCTCAGATTCAGTATGTGAACGGTCAAATCAGATCTCCAGACCTGCAGACTCAGCCGAGAACCAACTCATTGGCGCCTCTACCCCCCGTTCTATTGACCAAACCGAATCACCCCAATTGCGTGAGCATCAAAACTCCCTTTCATCGATCAGCCTTTCTTTTATCTCCTCTGTGAAAAGTTTGGATCGCTCCGCGAGTTCGCTTCTTGGTCAATATCGCGATGCACCGCGCACTGCACTGAAACCTTTGGAAAATGTCGTGAACCCAAAGGTGGAGGCAGTGGATTCACATTTCCTTCGGAGTACGTTTCACAGGACATTCTCACCAAAACTTCCTAAGCTTTCGGTTATACTTGTTCATATACTGTTGTCCAGCTCATAGTGGGAACCCTCAGGGAATAGAAAGTGTTCTGCTTGTTCTGTTCTTTTGATCATCACACTTAGTGAGATGGATAGGTCATTTCATGTTTGACATTGAGATTCAAGCTTGGGCAGATGACTAGTTTGGACCACATTGCAGTCCATTCAACGTGGTCCGTGGGCGTTGTGATGCTAAATTTTCAAAATGTAGCCATACATTGGTGGTCGAAAATTACCGTTAGCAACTGCAGATAAAACGTGCGCACTCGTTCCTGGAAGGAGGTTATTCGACCTTAGAGGCCTCCGCCAACTCTCCTGTCTTCTCTTGCGGTGGTCAACCCATAAATGGGTGTTTTCACTGTCGCGTGTGAAGAAACCATTGCTATCTTTTCCATCTATCTGCCACTGGAACATTTGAAGTAAATGTTACCTTTCCTGAACTGCACGTGGGAAAAGATCACTTGACTAGTGACTCGTACAATCGATAGCTTTACAGTGTCCGTTAAGTTTTTAGGCGGCTTGTCTCTCACTACTTCACTCCTAAAAGGCCTGCATATTAATCTGCTCTATTAAGCAATTAGAACACGTTACCAGACTTCAGATCCGAGTCAGATCAATATCTTCCACTGGGTTTGCGACCTAATAAGCTACTGAAACAGTTGACGAAGGTATGGCTAGGGTCAGGCTCAGCGGTTCCAGTGTTCAGAGCCCGACTGAGGCTGGTTGGTGCCACACCGACTGAGTGTAAGTGCGTCCTCACCCAGCCATGACCCATTCATAACTTCAAGTGTCGTGCGCGTGATCTTGACTATGTCAGAGATGTCCACTATTCTGTATCCTTCAGCTTACCCACACTACTTCATATTTCTCTTCTATTCAAGATCTTGACTTCAGCTTGAAGCGAATGGATAACCTGCTCGAGGAAGCTGAGCAAGACAGTTTCAATCTGATTGGTAAGTTGCAACATTTTTTCACGCGGCGTTTCCCTTCTCTCGTGTCTCTCAGCGAGCTACCAACGTTGTTAATTGATAGGAATTGATTAGATACCCATGGTTAAGTATCCCAAACCCATTTGGATGGTTGAATCCGCAGGAAGTTAACCTCGAAATTTGACGCTTCATCTGGAAGTCGATATGCTTTGGACAAAGTGCCTGTTTTTTTTACAACCGTAGCCTGGTGTAACTTCTTTCTGACATTGTTGTTTTCCATATTTTCTTGTGCCGTAGTGCCACTGCCTTACTCTCTGATGTAGAAGCTCTGTTGATTTTAGTCAGTTCCACCGAAAACGGTGTTCACTGTCTAGTATACTTATATTGTAAGTGACAATGACTATCCTAATATGGTACGGTCTCTTCCAAAAAGGTTCCACGTATTAGCTGTTTCCTTACCCTTACTCAATGTTGACTATTAAAAGCACATTCTCTCTCAAAACCTTATTTCTAATTCTGCTTTAAGAGTATCACATACTTCACCTTATGGTGTTATCTGTTTTCTACAATACTTCACGTAAACTAGGGTTCGTTCTGTTAGTGTGTGGGATTGTCAAATAAACTTCCCATTTATTTGCCTGAATTTGGGCGGATTTGTCAGCTTTAAGCATTTATTCACTTGCCTAGATGCTTGACACAATGTTTCTTCAAGTGCTTACAAAAAACCAGCCGTTTGGTTCACTCGTGCGTGCTCGTTGTCTGACTTGTGTTTGACCTTACCGTCTATGGAATTTCTGCTTCTGCGTTTTAGGTGACAGCATGGAATTTCTGGATCAGCTGGTTCCTTCATCACCATGACGGTTATCCAACCTATCTTCTCTATTACTGAAATGTTTGTGTACATTTGTTCCCAATGCATCCACCGTTGATTATTGGTTCATGTACACTATTGTTACACGTTTGTACAGGTGCTCTTTCGTTCTGCTGAAGCTGTCAAGTCGCAAGCAGTAGTTTCATGACTCCAGTGTTTGTGGATTTCGTAAACAACTTGCACAAAACTGTGTGTAGTCATTATCACTTGGCTTAGAGAAATGAAGACAGTTTTCAACAGGCTGATCATTGTAGGTCTTGTTTTTCTCTGGGGCAAGGGAGCTTGACTGGAACTAGCGGTTATTTGGGTTTATTCTTCTGATGAAGATAATTATTAATGCGAAGCGATGAACACCACAAGGAATAAATCTCAAGACTTCTGTTTCACCCTCACTTGCAACCTTAATTATTTTGTTTGCAAAATATCTACAAATGTTTTAGCTTAGCCATAGGGATCCGTGAGAGGGTGTAGCGTTCAGGTACCAGTTACTGAATGTCCTAATTGAATGTAGGTGCTCTTCACGAGCACAAACACAGAAAGTCTCTTAGGTGAGAAAAGTTACCATATAGACGGGTTTAAATTCACGTATCCATTGACCTTCGAGATGACCACCACAATACTCCAACTTACCAATATCCGAGAAACACGATTGCTATGGATTGGTGTCTAAGTTTTCGAAGTGAGCTGTGACAGAATGTGTATTACGGTGGGACTAAAAGAGAGGGTAAAAGATCCGTGTGGTACCGTGATGTGAATGCGCACCCAGAGAGAACAAGTCAGTATTCACAAATTGTGTTGCTAGGTCACTCTGATCGATTTAAGCAACGTGAGAGGATGATGCAAAATAATTACGGAGCAAAAGCGAAATGCTGTTAGTCGTTAGAATTTAGGAAATACTCTACGGTATTGACACGTTATAGGATGGAGGCGCGAAAATGGCAAGGAATTGCATCGTTTATCTGTTTGTATGACGTAGGCACATTGACGTTAATTGACTTTGGTAGCCTATCACTGGTGTATTGTTAATGATGATAATGAACAAGTACTTCCTTGTGCTTCTTTCATTGACGATGTTTGTACATTTTCAACATTGAATCCCATTGTATGAACACACACTTCTACTTTGTACATTTAGCTCAGTCCTTCATGTGTGGCGAATTGACTGCTTGATTGACTTGTTCAATGGATGTCAGCCTGCGTACTTGGCCTTAACCTGACAACGGACTTCTTATTGAGGTGGAGCTTTGTATCAGAGAGTGTAGATTGTGGTAGCATATGAACACCGGTTCTGAACTATCGGAATTTGCCCGAAAAAGTCCGTCGTATCCGATGGTTTTTACATTCAGATATGTGTTGGAAAAAGTAGGAGAAGCATTTGTCTTGAGTTTGTATGCTCTGAACCCATCTCCTATGAACTAGGTATTCACTTATATCGCTGCGGCGATATAAGTGAATGTCATCAAATAAGGTCACATCTGCGGATTTACTAAGATCATAAATTCCAGTTCCTTTTGGAGGTATAATGATTCGAGTAACTTCGGAACAGTAGCCGGTGATATGTAATGGTTGAATCGCACACACGAAATACAAAGAATCAAATTACGTTTTGTGGCCACCGGTTAATGCGGTGGAAATTTTTGGAAGTTCGGTGGAATTCGAGTGGAGGACCACGCACGATTGGCATGATTCTACGGTTCATCTGCCGGACTACGTGTATATAACCAAGCACAGGAAGAGATTTCTTTTCCTTTAAAAGCATTTTCCGTACAGCGAATGACCACTTTTGAAAGAAGACATTTTACGACAACAGGTGGGTTCGGCACTTGTATCTACAGTGACTGATTGCTGCAGTTCTCCACTACTTCAGATTAAACGATGAAGTTGTCTAGTACAGTTAAACGCAATGGACAGTGTTTACGAATCGGAGTTGATACAGTGAATGGATCAAATCAATAACATGATTTCGAACCGTCTTAGTTTGATCAATTTTGGCACAAATTCACATTTTCAATACAATAAACCAAGTGAGAACAGTTAACATAGGCCTTCCATTGGGATATTTTGGTGGAATTTTCATCGATTGATATCTGAACACAATTCATCGCGTCACATTTGAATTTTGATGGAAAGAACTCCGGCCAGTGGACCTTCCGCTACGTCAATTTTCGCGAAAGTGTTCACGCAGAATTCCCTCTGTGAACTGCAGATTTGAGCAGGAATAGTAATTCTGCTAAAGTGCTGGTAAACTGTTATCATCAGTGAGAAAATGTTACTGGTTTTCAAATTTTTTTGTGTTGCTTACGTTTTGCAGTGTAAGATGAGGTTTAACTACATGTTGGTTATTCATCTACACCAGCGTGTCAGCTTTTATTCATTCGACAAGCTCAATATTCGCAGGTTATATGCGCCTCAGGGCATTTTTTGGCAGCGTTTAAGAGAAAATTATTCTGTCTTCCTGGACGTCGTATTTGGTGAAGTACCAAATTTCGAAACGCTCCGGATAATCTTCGGTTTCAGGCAAGGTTGAATGTGCTAGAAAGTTCTAACTTACGGCTTTGATACCGTAATTCGAATCGGTGATAGTGATGTTTTGTACGAATCATAATCCTAACTGCATTCTAAGCAGCCTGATCGTAACATCCGTTATGTAACTCAACACAGTTAACTGCACACTTAAATTGTTACATAGAATGAGAAGATTAGGTTTATCTGCAGTCATTGGTTGACTGTCCGACATTTCCTTTCTAACAGTGTGTGCTCGGTAGTTTCGATTTTGTTCAACTTGTACAATTCCCGGTGATCCTCAGATAGGATGAAAGCAGATGTTAGGCAGGCTATGATACTTCTTGTGCTCGTCACTCTGTCTCCTTCTCAAGTCTACGAATTCATTGGACTGTTTTCTACTCAGTAACTCCGATATCGGAGTCTATGTCAACATACATCTCAAAGCTGAATTTTTAGTAACTTGTTCCATTGCATTGATACGGCTGACACGAATGTACTTTTCTTCATAGGTTAACGAATAGTGGGTTGCATATAACGTGCACACACACGAAACTGCGCACCTTGTGACTGACCTGAAATTTCGTTGTTTTTTGGAGGATAGAACGTAATTTTTCATCTGATACATTGTTTATCTCTCAGTTCATGCCATCCGGGTTTTGTTCACTGGATTTATCAAGATCGTTTGATTAGTGCAAATCGTTATTGCTTATAAAAGTGCTTTGATTCGAAATCTCAGTACAACAAATTTGGTCTGTTTCTTCGGTTCAACCGATGGTATTCATGGTCGGATTGAAGCAAATGTAACCTCGTCTTTCGTATGTTTGTTTGATTGATTTATGGACGAAATTTAAAAAATCAAGTCTGGTCATTAATAACCCAAGGATAACACTGTAAAATAGTTGTGGTTTACGGGATTTTTCTGAAATCACATTTGCCAATTAACGAAGAAATGGATGACGTCATAGGTGTGTATTTCCCAAGGTTAGCTTTGCACTGGTAAGCTGACATTTCAACCAAAACCGTGCTGACCACGAACGTTCATGCCGTCACAGTTCATAAAGTTTCAGCTATCACGATGTCCTACCAGATAGTTCAGTTACGTCAGGTTTCACAAGTCAAGTAACTTTCTAAAATTGAACTTGTGGTAGTGGACTGAGAGTACGCGAATCACTGTGATTGACTTTGTTCGGATCAGGTGAATTGTTCATGTCTGTGTAACTTCTTCACTTTGGATTAATGTGTTTTCTATCAGAGTGTTTTAAAAATGTCAGTTTTCCCATCGCAAGTCACACACTCGGTGGGAAGAGTCAACCACCAACAAGAACGATTTTTTTCAAGTACAAGCGGTCCTCTCTTAAAAGGATTACAACGATCGGTTTTGCCAATCGACTCCCAGGTTTGCATTGAAAGGAAGCACATGCTTATAGATTTAAGAAATTGTTATCATCTGGGTAAGCATTGAACGTAACGTTTGGAGTTTGTAACATAATACTTGGGTCCACTTGTAAATGTCTGGAAGGTCGGTCGTACCCGCGCATATGATGCATCTCCATCCAAAAGTGGTACGATCTCCGATGAAAAGTGCTGCTCGATGTCTTGTGTACTCAATGAACAGTGCGCTGGGCATTTTCTCTTGACCATTTGTTAGTGTGTAATTCATTTAATAATGCCTGGAAAGTGGGCAGTGATTCCAATTGTTTTCATCCAGTCTGTTCCTCGATAACGTTTTGCTCAAGTGGTCAACTTTATTACCCTGATCCTTTCCTTGCCAATAGCGAACCTTCGTCGCTGCGCTCTGTTACCATCAGTGCAGATTTTCGCAGCGAGGTCTGCAATATTCACTTTCGGATAACCTCAAGGGATCAACTTCATGTTTACTACCCCATAAAGTTTGGAAACTGGACATTCATTTTCAGGAGGGCTGAATTTGGAAACCGTCAGACGCGTTTCTGGAAATGGTTGGGTTCATTGTACATGTCGGGTGCACTGACACACCTCACGATAGTCGTGCAAGTCGCTTGTTGATGGTCGCTCACTGTACTGCACCTGTCTGAGGTTATAAGCGCAACGACCGTATCACGAGTCGGCGGTGTAACTGACTTTTAGCCACCTTACTAACTCACCGGATAGGAGTTTCAGATTGTGACACATTTGCGTCTCGAACAGAAGTGTTATTTTCCATATCTCCAACTTTTGGTGGTCGGTCAGGACAAATTACATTAGGTATATAGTTATTGAATAACAATACAGTTTCCATTTCTACTACAACGATTATACTTGTTAGGGTTGGGCTGCATCAGTGTTTCGCGTAATAAGGCAAACTAGTGCCCCTGGTGATTGGTACCCAGGATGAATTATATAGGGCTGTCTGCTACAGTAATCGCCAAGCTGCCCCGCGAGGCACGTGATCCGATCAAAGCAGGCTGTGCGGTCGTGTAGTTTTGCCGATTAACCGCGCGTCCAAGGTTTTCTTTCAAATGCATGCGATCAGCTTACTTGATGTAGGAAACAGGCCCGTTAGTACAGTTATCATGTCTCCTGATCGCAAACAGAAATGGATCACTCAAGCGTTACACACCTTTTCTTGTGACAACAATCGGACTTCTGGCCACTACGGGTGACGTATGTTGGCAAAGATAACATGTCTTCGTTACTCCTGCTGATCTATCAGCAGTAATATTACAAATATTGCTGCTCGCTAGATGACGCTGTGTAAGCTGTCTCCGGCGGACTGACTACAATGAAAAAAGTTGGACTGGTCCACTCTGGTTTTGAAGTGGCACCTTGAAAGCACGTTGCGTATTTCATGCAGATTGGCCGGGCCATCTGTCTTATTTAACCCCGAAAAAGTGGACAAGCAGGATAGCGTCATCTACCTTTTTCGTGTTGGTTAGCTAAGTGTAAGTAGCAGACTTCATAGTAAGGCCATTGGTGTCTGAACAGGACATTTAGAATGTCATACATGATGTTAAACAGGATGAGAGGAATAGGACAGCCATGCTAAATATAGCTCCGAGTGATGAACATCGAGACAGTTGTACATTAACTTTTATCCTACTTACTACGTGAGCTGAACAAGTTCACGTTTCCGTGACATTCCCTTGTGAAGTAGACATTTCCAGTGAACAGTAAGCGCATTCAAATCTATGACAGATTCTAGGTCTGAAGGGACTACGATCACTGGTTACGTATATGTGGTCAGTGCACCCCCGGTCGGATCGGATGCTCAGTTTCCCATCAGCTTGATGAACCGAAGCAACCGCAAACCGGTGATGTCTCCATGATTTTCACACGGAATTCGAATCTCTCTTTTAGAGCATAACTTCTTAGAAACATTAGTCACCAGGAATCACTTCAAGTTTCCAAACCAATTTATGCGATTAACCTATCACCATCTTCCTTGAGAAGAAAAGAACAGAGGGTATCTGTTACTCGTCAACAATTTAGGCTTCTGATAGAGGACCTTAAGAAAGACGACAACCGAACATTGGAGTTTTGTCATCTGTTTGATCCCGTTTGGATCAGATGTGGCATTCCTTGGAATGTTTTGCTCAGTCGTCAAGTCAGCGTGAGTAACTTACAATAAATGAACTAACCCTTCCGCATACGGTCCAACGGACACGTGGACGACAGCTACCGCAGTTGTAGATCATTAGAAGTAACATTCAACTATTCTGAAGCAAAAAGTTCCTCGCATCTTTTGACTAGGTGATGCTCACGATTTTACGCAGGATTCCCTCAGTCTGTATCTAGGTCCTCGGGGGTGGTTACTTTCGTAGTTGGGGTGGTCTGCTGAATGTTGTTTATGCGATTCATCTACGTAACTTCCTTACTCGTGCCGCAACTGCACGGCTCCCTTCAAACGTATTTCATTGCTATTGCAATTTATTCCCGGTAATCGGTTGCTTTCGCTTGCGTTGATCCAAGTTTGTTCATCAATACCACTTGGTAACCATTCTCCACTCTGTTCTCTCTGATCTCATTGCAATTACTAGTATATGATCGTTGAGTAAATGACGGAAAGAGATGGGCACATAGCACAGTAAGATCCTAGTCCGGATAGTTGTTCCAAAATGCACACCCTTAACCAGAGTGGAATCACCTATGACTGAATGTTATGTGATCAAGTTGTGTTCACGGTTGGAATGTACATAATGGTCTGTATGTGACGCAATACCTCTCCTTGAAATACAGGATTTTAAATGAGGATACCGTGAAATATGCATACTTGTACAAGCTTCCAGTCATTGTTGGGACGTTGTACTTAAACAAACTCCCACGTCGATTCTCTTCTGGAGCAAGTCCATCCAGTTGAACTTTTAAACCACGCCAGCACGACTATGCCGGTTTTTTGCTCTGTTTTCAGATGGCCACCGAACACGTAACAAACGTATTCTCTATGGTATCTGAGCCCTTATCCATCGGGACATAACATAACATAGCTCTTCCGATTTGGACGAACAGTGGTTATCCGATATACTGAGTCGAACAGATCACAGTTATTAAAAGCGCTGGTGTATACCAGTTATCCTGGCTTGTGGAAGCAGTTATCATCTGAAGGTACAGGAAGTGTAAAACAGAACGGGGAAATGTGATGGTTTGAATAGTGTCACTACTGAGAACGATGGCTTGTAGTGCTTTCCGGTTGTTTGTGCCACAGAACAGAGGTCTTCCGAGGGACCCCATCCGAGGTCGGTGACGCAAAAGTCTGACCTGTCGGGAAACATGATATATGGTTTTCTTGGAGGATTCCATCCGAAACTAATGAACCACGTCCGACTCAATTGAAACCGACGAGACCGCCTAGTCGAAGGGTGCGGCGATTAAGGCATCAATGTCTATTTCTAACCAGTGTCACGCTCAGTAGATATATTCGAAGCCATATCGGACTTTCTAAGAATGTCGAAGGATTTTGACCTTAGTGATTATTACTACCCGATTTGTTGACGTTGGAGGATCGGGATGCTTTTTTCTTGAGGGTACAATTTCCAACTCTTTTCTCTCGTAATTGGAGGATAGCAGAGTTACAGTCGTGAGGCTGATTTTGCTGTGTGCTCATAGAATCTTTCCTCTTCATCTAAATGCTCCTGCGCAGTCAATAGTATGATATGCAGTCTCATGGGTGCAAATTCTCGCCTGAGCGCCGACCTTTGGCCCGTATGACTTGGTAGGACCGGAGTTCTTGTCTGCATAACTTTCCGGATCAACATCGTGCACCAGCTTAACCACAACGTCAAGCTGACAGGACTGTTACGAATCAAAGGTAGCGTGTCCTGGCAGGTCATGAACGGGTTGGAAAACAGTTTCGCTGGTAATGGCGGTCACAGTCATTTAAACAGTCCGAGTTTGATTTTTGATACTGGGCCAATGTTCAGCGTCTAATTAATTGTGTTCCCAATACCGAATTCACGCAGCCACGTGTTTAATTCCTAGGCCCTGGAATTCGTCCAAAGCGTATTTGTTTTCAGGAATAAATTGTCATTTCACGACGGTCCCCCCAGTGTGCATAGAGGGAGTCTCTGTTGATACGTGTTGTTTGACGATTTAAATCGTTACTACCCAGTAGTAGTCGGAACTAGTTGCATTCGCTGTTGGTCCCTGAGTCTGCTGTTTCGTGCGCATCAGCGTTATTCGAGCGCGGATAGATGCTTCTTATAAGATACAATCCCATCTACTTCACATTGTTGATGATTATGGAAATGTCAGAAATTTGACGATATGGTTAAAATTAACTCTACCGATTACAAACGAAACTTGCCAACTTGTTAGCACAAAAATGTTGAACTCTGAACGCCTTCGCTAACCTCACTACTTCCTCTTGAAACATTCTGTGGAAAGCAGGAAAAGCTTTTAATTTTTCACGTAAATAAACCATTCATATATTTTCAAGCATCATACATTTCGATTTCGCACTTTCATGTATATTCTCGCTGTATGCAATTTACGGAACAACTAGATTTTCAGATTTCAACAATAACAGTAGTTATCGTATTCATTCTTCGTTTTCAATTTTCCATATTACTTGAAACTCTCCCATTGGCTTCTGATACCTTTTTTTGTCAATAGGCATGCTTGGGCTGGTTGATTTGTATCGTTGACATGAGTGGGGACAGGCGTACTGGCAGTTTGTGGTAGAAGCCAGTAGGTGACAACACTGTCGTATATGATCGCCAATCCAGTGTAGTAGGGACCAAAACAAGCTGTACCACCTAAAATGAGGCTACAGGTCCAACATGAGGACATGTCGACACCTGTGGCCTTGTTTGTTGATGAGTTTTGTGGCATCTGTGTGCCCAATGTGGCTACGTGTGTGTCTCGTTGTTGTATACATATTTCGGTTCATGTTTTCTAAGTGGTTAAAGGTTTGATACAGGGTGAACAATTGCCGCTAAGGAAGTATGTAAAATACCACTTAGGGGAAGGTATGACAGTCATGTCCATTGAAGAGGAATTCGATAATCCAAAAATTGATTATTGTATGGTGATAAGTGGAAGTAGAAACCACTGTGATCAATGATTACTAATCAGAATTGTCGGTCTGAACCAACTACAATGAAATTTCCCCAAAACTACTGTTCACGAATGGATGGAACGGTCGTTCCAGTGAAATAGTCGGTGCTTGGGGATATTAAAGTCGAATATCCGGGCAGAAAAATAGAAGGACCATTCATTTTAATTGTGATTTTTATCCTCTTTATGGGTGGAGTGAACTAACTCAGCAACCGGAATGTTTCTGGCACATCTGGGTTTATTGGGACATCTGTGTCTCGTTTTCGGCAAGAACTAATTTCGTCCCATGCGGTGAATAGAGATCAAAACGCACTAAGGCTCATTCTGCGGATAATGTGCTCTGATATGCTCACCTGCACAGCTAATTTAGACTGATACCATCGAGTCCATTCTGAATAAAACGTGTATTGGTGACTGTTTTCCATTGACTGAACAGCTTGAGTAATCCCAAAGTTCAAGCGATCAGTTAACATCATACGTAGAAACATGGAGGCAACATTTACGTTTCAGATGAAGTTCTGTCTGAACAGAATGCCCGTTGTGTAAGATAAATGTCCTTCCGACTATAGATGGTATTCAACTTCCATAACCGAGAAGAGTTGCTCCTGTTCGTCATCTGTGCATTCAGATCTGCTTCATAATTTGTAGATAAACTTATCGGATGTCTACTGTGTAAATTGTGGGCTACTTGCATCGTTTTGTCATTAAGAGTGTCATTTTTTACACTACTTGTTGGCAGAAGGTCATTCGTTTCTATCGATTAGTTCGTTTCTTCCTCTTCAATACGAGCGTGTGCATGGGACTAGCTAGTTTGGCTTCCTCTCTTCTGTTCGACTACTGTAACTACCCAAATTATAGGCATCTTAGCTATTTCCCCATTGAGGCTGCGAACTTATCTACTCATTTTCTTTGGAGAGGACATCGGTTGATACGGCTTCTTAGAGGAAAATTTTGAGAACAACGGTTTCTCGCTGATGGCATAGCTTCTGTCAACTACTGAGATATTTCGGTGGCTTTCTCACAAAGCTATCGACCGGAAATGAGTACGATGTTTTGGATATTAAATGGTAAGTCATGCACTTTTAATTTCAATTCTCCTAAATAAATCCTCATGGTTTGAGTGTTTTTGTACTCTTTGAACGCCTGAACCTCATCAGTGATAAAAATCTTTACAAGTTTATAATCTTCATTTTCCTTATTCCTATACAGTCGGGTATTTGTCGTGATGGCTGCTTTGTAGCACTCAAACAGATTATTCCTACCTCCTCTTGGAAGATACACTGTCGCCTATCACGTCCGCCTCTTATGCAACGCTACTCAGGTGCTGTGAATTTACATTTTAGCCAATTTACACCGTGCACAGTGTGTATCACCACACTGTCCTAAGTGGACTACAGGTTGTTTTTATCGACGTACAAGTGACAAGTTTTGGTAGGAGTCATTTCGAGACCTTGAGTTTATGTCACTGTCAAAATCACTTCCGATAAAGATCAACTGACAACAGAATTTGTTTGGGTTGACAACCTACACTATAATCGTGTGCGACAGTAACTTGCAGTCGCTCTGAAGAGATTCTGGATATCAACCAGATAGCTGATGTAGTATAAAGCAGTGCAATGGACACTTTCTATGATAAAGCCAAGAAGGTCACTGCCATGCGGTAGTCGTTACTTGGTTGAGTCGTTGTGTACTCTCAGTTATATGTTTTTAAAGCTAAGATTTGGGTGTATTTACTCGGACGAAATGAAGTGAACATTAAGACTTTTCGACAGTACCGGAATAAACACAGTGCTGTCAGATATCGCTGTCACTTACAAAAGAATACCGTTGAACTTGTTCGAAGCAATATGGTTCATCATGATGAACTCTTTAATGCCTAAACTATGCCATTTGTATATCCTACATCTTGTCTTACATTGGTTATATGGGTTTTTGTATTTCAGCGATGTCTGGTTGAGCCAACATTACACCAGTATTATGAATAACAGCACTCTCCCTCCCTCTTCGTATTGAGCTCCTTACATCGGAGGAATTTGTCTTCCCATGTTGAAACTTCCATCGCCAACCCTTTGCCAAGAAGAAAATGAAGATTACCCCCAGGAGGTACATCGGCATAATCACTTTGGTGGAAAACACCGTCTGCCTTTAAAATGTGGAACTTATTCACGGAAATCTAACCGGGCATTTGTGTTCACCTTAGCATATACACCACCGTGAGGCTCCATCCTACATCCAAAAACTCCAACTCGAGCAGGCGGTTGTTTACCCCGCTTGTCCGATCGCATATCAGTTGCCTAAGAAATGTGCAATTCTTGTCCAGTCGGTTCCCATTTGTCCCGTGAAAAAAGTCAACAGTGCGCAATGACGTTTTCAACGTATATCATCGGTTATTTTCTAAGACTATGTGGTAATCACAATTCCCAGGATGGCCGCTTGCACATCACAACGCGCTATAGTTCCGGGTCCACCAATCCTAACGTCACGACTACAACCAACCATGAGTGTTCTGTTTACCCTGATGATGTTGGTCTATCAAATGCCAACCAGCAGAGCCCTCCGCTATTCACACAGTTAAAAATCACAATGTGATTGGAGCAACACTGTCTTGCATCGTCCAACCAATCATTTATGGTTCAAAAGAATGTTGCAACTGTATCCACATTTTTGTGCCCCCCATTCCTACTGCGTTAGTGCTTACATTAAGCTCGAGCTATTTCACTACCATGTTGTTTCCACCCCTCAGGTAAGCACATCCAGTGAACTTCGCCCAGACGTCCTACTATAGGAAAAGCAGATGCTATGAGTTGTACGTACTAACTCATTTGGGGATTGGTTGTATCGTTTGTCTGGGACTCACTGGAATCGGTAGGTCTATGCTGATGTAAACAGCATTAACTGGGAGTGTGTAGAAACTGCGCCTGCACCAATTCCCTAGTTAGCATTGTAAGCTTATAAAGTATGACGTAATAAGTAGTATGTGTTTAACGGTCAAATTTTCACCGGAAGCACCCACCCAGTTCATACTTTTTGTTTCAGTTAGTGCTGTCAGCGTCATCACTGATCTGCAGATTCCATTATGTCTGGGACAAACAGTACATCTAATTCACAAATGAGTTGGTACCTACGGCTGAAGAATGCTTGTCGATAAAGACCTTGAAACTGATGCAACATGATAGAATAACCACGGAGCAAAAGGGTATTGCGAGCTCAGAAAAAATAAAGGTATGACAAGAAAATTCATAGGGACTAGTCGGAAAGAGTGGAAGATAGTTTAAACCACCATAGAAGTCGAGCATAGATACGAGAATGTACACCAATTACCAGTGATTAAAATGGTAGTATATAATTGATAAATAAAGAGTAGAGGAGTCCATCAGTTATTAGGTCCCGTGAACGATAAATCAGTTGGAAATGTTTGTTTCGAAAATAATATGGAGTGAAAAGACAACAGTCCCTTCCTTACGAGTTTAACGAAGTGTTTTTCACTAACTGTTTGTAGACGCACGAACTGGGATTCAGTCGATTCATCGGGACAGCTCCCGCGATGATGAGCTTCTGCTTCCATGCTTACACTCGCGTAGGCAGATTCAAGATACTGAAAATCCCATGATCAGCACAGTACTATTGCTTAGATTTGATGAAAAATTCCCCCCACAAACTTCCTTTACCCCAAGTGTTCGACACCATATAGCTAGGTTTCATGCATCCTGTCAAACTGACGCTAACGCTTAATATTTCTTTCTCTAGTTGTATACTATATATAAATATAAACATGCCGTATTTAGCCTGGTGATAGAGCACTGGAATCACTTTGGTTTGCTGTATGGTTCTGTTCATTTGAATTCTATTTTGTGAAACTGTCGTTTTTTGTTACTTAAGATAGAAATTAATTGAGAAATTTGCCATTTTTCCACTGCAGTATCAAAGTGAAATTTTTGCGGATATTTATATGCTCCTATAAGGTTAACCATATTCAGAACAAGTATGTTTAAGACGAATACATAACCTGCTATATCGCCTAAGATCTGTGGGGCTGTGATTTCGCACTCCAACTGAAAAAAGGTTCCAACGTTGTGAAAAAAATAGTACTTTGTCTTACACAGTCAACTGATAATATACAGATGCTCTGAAATATATTCGGGCCGACTTCCGAAAGCATAAACAGCTATCCTAACCAATCAGTCTATAATTTACATCGAAACATTGCTTAAATCGTCCAGTACGCGTAACTCGAAACAAATTACCCTGAACTTTTCTCCATCTCGTCGAAAGTGTTAGATCTGAACTATTTGTGAAATGAAATAATGTTTTATCTGTCAAAACTCCGCCAGAAATTCATCGTTTTTGTTGGACAATGATTTACACGGGTCTCATCTAAATTCATAAATCTGCCATACTACTCATTAGTAATACAATTTCTATGATCAGCAGTGGCGTTGGTGGATTCCAGCGTGAACTGTTTGAGAAATCCTGCCAGGGCAGTCGATCCCCTGAATCATTTGGTGGATTCCATATGAGACAGTGGGACGGGTGAGTAACAAAGTCCAAATGTGAAATTTCCGAGCTCCTGGTGTGGCTTCGTAGCTCAGCTGGTAGAGCGCTTGCCGCGTTGAGGCATGCTGTGTCTGTCGCTGGTTCGAATCCAGCCGAAGCCCTGACTTTTCACAGTTGAGTCTCAACTATGGTAATATTCCGTACAGTTTTGATTGCGAGCATACTTGACTTCACAGGTGTTGACACTGAAAGGCAAGTTCTTTCTACAGACCATTGATTAAGACAGTTTTGAGGTTGCCCTATCTTCCTTCGTGGCGTAGAGTAACATCAGTGACTTGACCCTGTTGGTAATCCAAGAACGAAAAGAATGAATAACAGTGACCTTTATAGTGACCTTTGCCGGACGCTGTTGTTGACTAAGAGACTGTCTTTCAGTTACCCAATCACCTTGATGTTGAACTTACGTTCAGTCAGATGCTCTGTCCATGTCGGTAAGCGCTCATCTAGGCCATAACCATTCATTTTCCGAAGCAGGATGAAGTGATCAATCCTCTCAAAGGCTTTGGAAGAGTCAAGAGCAATCAGCAGATTCGTGACACATGAACATTACCTACGAAATCCATGTCACCACTTGGTGATGAGTTGGAAGTCTTCAACCTTGGTTCGGAGAGAGCTATCTGGTAAGCTTTACGTTATTTTAGAGACTACTGAATACAAAACTATTGGTCGATAGTTTGCTGGATCCTGTCTGCACTCACAGTTGAAAATAGGGGTGGTTGCAAACTGTTTCCAGACTTTGGTGGATAGTGGAATGAAAAGGAGCGGTTGAAGAATGCTGTGAACGTTTTTTCTGATTCAGTAGCACAGCTTTTCAAGATGACAAGGGATATCAAGCCTGGACCGGATGATTTGTGAGTTGGTAAATTCTCTAACTTGATCCCAACTTGTAACACTGAAATCCGGGGTAATTAAGGTAAATTGCTGCCTACGTACTCAAAATTCGTTCGTAACTGGCGGCTGTGCACAATTAAGTACTGCAAACCCAGAGTGTTGGCCGACGCTGCATAGTTTCGTAAATGCCCCATAGGTTTGTGACTGCGAACTGCCAGTCTTACTCCTTGTGTTTGCTACAACTCCGCTCTAGAAAAACGTTAGATTCACCTTCAGCTTTCGGGCAAGAATGTGACAAGATTGCTCACCTGACACACTTTTCGAACACAGGCTCACTTTGTTTTAGTTGGTATCTGTTCCAGGCGGACCGTTTCAACGTAGTCAAACGTTTGGTTTTACCCCGTAAGCATCTCCGCTTTCTGCTAGGCCTGGGATACTTTACTGGAACAAGGATGTCAACGGCATCGACATCCTCAACGATGAACTGCCGGTGTTCATGTATACCGAATGTGACGAGGGAGCCAGATCATTCAACCTGGTAAGCTGTCTTCATCCCTGCGGAATTTGTCTAGAATAAGGCTTTTAGATCCGTATTTTGAGGAATGTGTTGTATATTTCTGTGCAGATATTCGAATACAATTATCCTCTGATAATTACGATCGAGTGCAACCGTGATATTTAGATTGCCCATCATATCAACCTCTTTGGTAAGAATGTAATTGAGAGAAAACGGCGCGTGGCTCACTAGTCACCTCGTATGGTCCTGGGCATGTTGATAGACCAGTGTGGAGTGTTCGAGAAAACATACTCCGGAAAACTGGCTGAATTATATCAACGCTCAGCGAAATACAAACCCCTCAGGAGAGGACTAATTCCTACCTGCAAAACACACCACACCTGCCACTCATCAACACATCTCTTCTCACTAAATAAGGGTGAACGGTTAGGGGGTCACTCACTGAAACTGAGTGCTGGTTCAGTTGAGTCAGAGTGTAGACAGAACTGCTTCACAGACATGACCTGTCCACATTGAAACACATTGCCCGACTCGGTGGTCACGGCTGAACCGGTTGAGAGTAGCAAACTGTTACTCAATCGGCACATACGTGAGGGCCAAGCTGTACTGCAAGTTTTCTAACAGTTATACTAGCATCTCTGATTGAATTTTGTCTCAGTTTGTTTCAGTGTTTGTTGCTGAACTAATCGTAGCCCGCATCCTCATTGGGTATACCTTTTTGTCTAGTCCCGTTCACCTTTTCTTTACAACCTATAATCTGTCCAGCACGTTCTTACCGGCCAGCACAGAGATGGGAACGCGCAAGCAACGAATCTTTTCTCTCCTGTAACAACCTGTGAAGTGACTTGGTGACCAGACTATCGGCCATATGACGACATGCACTGATTTTCTGAAGCAGATAGCGCCTACTTAGCTACATAAAGTTGTATCGACGCAACGGCCAGATGACATCGTAAGAATAGGGGGGTGCCCGTATAATTTTGTTGCGCGTGTTTATCATATTTTTAAGCATACTTTTTCCATATATAAAGGCCGTTCAAACACAATTCAACTGAAAGATACATAAATGCATTTGTCCATTCGTTCCGAAAGGCAACAGCTTGGCCTGATGACATGGTAGTAGTAAAAGATAGGGTTGCCATATAAATTTGCTGTGGGGTGTACTTGGATCTCTGACACCCCGTTACTTTTGCTCGTTATTGCACTTTTGTTGAAGCCCAAAAGACTACTATTGAAGTTTTTTAAATCCCATTTGTATTGATGCATATAATACACCATTTTTCAGTCTGTTTTCCTTACCATGTTGTTTCTCACTGCATGGGTTTTTACGCCCCGTTTAGTGTTGGCGGCCTGTAAACGACCAAAAACTGTATCCTGGCTCTTTGTCTTTGTGCATATTCTCAGCCGAACAATCTGTCAAAATGTAAAGCTGACATTTCTCGTGCTCTTTTGCGGCTACTCTTATAGCTCCTGCTACCGGACAGCTGTACATCGATGAATTACGTCAATGAAGTTGAGTGGAAGGTTCTACTACCAGAGTAACTGAGGCCCTCTGAGCGCTCCTCCGTGGCTTTGATAGTTCTCGAGACGAACGGACTGAAGCAGTCGGTAGTTCTATGACCGAATGGCATTACCAAACACATTCGTACGCACGCAATATGATTCGAGCGGAAGCATCAACTAACCGTCTACAGAATATCACTTTTTGTTACCTTGACAGCTACTGTGAACAAAACTAAGGACTTTTATATGAAGGATTTACTTTGTAGAAATCAAGCAACTATATTGAGTATAAAAGAGTTTCCTTGGGAAATGCATCGAAAAAGTACCGGTTCCACTGGGTGTGTATTTATACCGTACAAAAAGCCTCAAGCAATGGCGCAATGGAAAGGAAGGGCGAATGAAAACTTGCGTGGTCACCGATGTGCCGTCTACGGTTCGGCGCTTGTCTGGAAAGCTAGTTTATACAAATCACGTGACCAACAAGGCAAGCAAGTGAAAGTGGTGCTGAGGTTAACACTGGTCCCGGTGATGTCAGTGGTTGTCATATCAGGTGTGATCACGACCTTAGTTCATACGTCCAGTACAACCAATTTTTCACGACAAGTTGAACTTGTTGAGCGCGGTGAGGAAGAATTGTAGGATGGACTGTGGCGGACCTAAAAGACGAAGACGGCACAAATCAATCAAAAAGTTGATAATGATGAATAATGCTATGCAATCTAGGGAGTTCGCAGTTATTAAAAAAACATTCGATGAAGCGTCAGGATAATATGAACGATAATCTTAGGCCTCACGGTACTTGTATTGTGAGCCAGCAAACACAGTGCTCGAGCAAGTCTATATCTCATACGAATGACACGTATTGGCAACAACGTCCAAAGGAAAATACGGTAAGAACTTAGTAATCCTGAGGACCGGTAACTTGGATTAGTAGATTAACAGACATATGCGTTACGATTCGTGTGAGGACACTTGTTGTCACACTGAAATATAGAGCCGTGAACTTCCAGTGAAATCCTACTAAAAGACGCACATACAGTAGTAATTACACGTGAACGCTGAGGCGAAGGTCTGTTGCTTAAACTGGTTTGTATTAGGTCCGGAATGCGTTTAAGAACGCGGAACTCTTGTATACTCTAGGTGTCTGATGTTCGGGTGGATGAAATACAGTCAATCGTCCATTCTCAGATTAGTTAATTCACTTCTTATTTGGAAACCATGCGGCCAAGATTTGAATAGGCAGTCGTCAAGGTATCCATTGCGGTTCCTGTTCATACAGTCACCGGTGTACAAGGGTGACCAAGCCGACAATTCATTTGTTTGACAGCCGTTTTGTGACCTACTGTTTCCGTTGTCTGCCAGCACCATATCATCGGATTAGCTCGGTAAACGGGACACTGGTCACCTCGTGAGTAACAGATGGGATAGAAATTTCTCTTGATAAACTATTGTCGGTCTTTTATGCTTAATCATGCGTTGTAGTGGGCTAAACAACACGTATGGTCCAGGTGAGGTTGCTCCCCCGCTCTCATGAGTGCTGAGATTTGGTAGATGCCAGTGGGCGGAATTTCACCCTTCTCACATGATCTCTGGTCATCTCCTCTCTGTGGAAGGAACCGCAAACAGTCCACCAGAAGTATTCTGTGGGAACGCAAATGCGCCTGGGTCCTTTAGCTTCGACCACGTTGACAGAACAATCTGGGCACAGATTTCACTCACCATGATTCCGTAATTAGGTAACACATCTAAACAGGGTAAACACCTTGGAGTTCTGAACCTTAAAACTACTGAAGTTCTGTCCCCAATCATCACTATCGGAACACTAATAGACGAATACAGACGAACCATCGGAAACGATATGCAGTTTGACTACACTGCTATGAATTTCACGGTTTCCAGAAATTCAGGACAGTTACTGTATCTCCTCTCGAGACGATCGGGTAACCTGATCATTGCTCAGATGCGAAAGTGGTTGCCTCATGATTGGAATGGCCGGAGTTCAAAACCCGGCCGTGGCAAGGATATGCACTACTGACGAGCTCTAATGAGAGCGAAACTCGAGTCTAGTGCTTCTTTTCGAAAGAGGCTGACTGGAAAGTCTATCTGAATACGAAGGCTACGGTCAAACGTGACTGATGTTCAACTTGAAAATAAACCAAATCCCAGACCACTCATCAGTATCTGATTCAGTTGGAATAATCACGCTTCTGACAGCGGGTCGAAACGCTACAGGATGTTACCACAATTTCATTGGGCCAGAACTGAATTCAGTCCGGATAAGCAAACCTTTCCGATCGTGACCGATTTTTTCTACCCGCTCGTTTGGAGCAGTCTGCGTGTGCATATGAGGACTGTTAGCCCCATACATGTGAGATGTCAGTGGACTTAGTCATGCGCAGCGAAAACTGACAAACGTCAACGCGATGTGTACAAGACCGCAAACGTGAGGTTACGCACAGGGCAAATTTCAGCCTGGCATCCTGTAAACAGCAATATGATGTCGTGCCGGAATTGTGACGTAGAAAGTAACACCCCAGTGTGTCCACTTCATAAGCTAAACTGTTTTAGGTTCAATATATAAATTGTCTATTTTAATAAAAAAACACTCAACCAATCAATTGTTAGCTGAATTGAAATCGATTTATCGTAAACGACGACCTCACTGTCGAAAACTCTAGGTTTCTGATTGAATGTAACTTGTAGTACAAACCAGTTACTCGTCTGCGGTTTTACAATAGGGATTTTAAACAACACTGATCGAAACGAAGGTTCTGTCCTAAGGCAATCTAAAACAGTATGAGAAACAGTGTAGTTCTCCAAGCCTGCTATATACATTACCTCATCTCGCCAGGTTTTTGCGAATGTTTTGGCGGTTAAAGATTATTTTTTTTAAAGAAAAATCAAAAACATGCTTGCGACCACGGCTATTCATTCAGCCATAGCGACTAAGCTTCTGAGCAAAAGGTACTATGTTTCGATCCATAGTTCACCACAACAATGACTTGGGGTACCTCAAAAAAGATTAGTGAGAAAGAGAAGAGTGCCTAAAGTAGGGTTAAATAGAAACATTGGAGGCGTAGCGGATACAGACATGCTATTAGCTATTGAGAGTTGCTGTCTAACCAGCGGTTTGATATACCACGAGGTCATCAACCGGGTAAGAGACACCAAACCACTTCACTCCACAGAATGGTCAACGTCTTCGTATCTTGTAAATATATCATTGATTGACCACCACGTGGTTTTTCCCAACTGCTCGTTGTCTCAGTAGGTAATTTCCGGCGACGAGAACACTTGCCGACAAGCACAGTACGTGACCCAATCGACTCAGACTATGCAGCCTGACTAGCCGACCAACTGGTCACGTAACTTGGGCGTTCTGATGTACGAGCTATCTAAAGGCCCTGTTCCTCAAGTGATCATCCCACTTAATATGGATTAGTTAGAGGAGGTACCGGTGGACAAACACATCAATTCTGTTTATACCTTTATCTCCGATAGGTCGCGTTTCCGAACCATAGAGGAAAACAGAACGTACACAAGCGTCGTGTACTTTCTGTTCCATTGCAACTGGTTGTCACTACAACTCCATAGGTGATACTACCGACAAACAGTGTGTGTTTTCACTATTCTCTCCGTTACCTTATCAATAGTATCACACATTGATGAGATGACGTCATCCAAGTCCTGAGCCGACTGACTGTAATGGGGAATGTGAAAGTGAAAACGTCCCAATCATGAAGCATCACTTTACACTTTGAGGATATGAAAGACATTCCATAAAGGTCAACCTGGTCATTCACCTTGTAACCATATCATTTGCATAATCCATATCGGTCAACTTGGTGTCAGGAAGAAATTCAACACTGAGCTCAGCAGATTCACCATGCGTACATTTTTGGATGCTATCCATGGCAAATCTGAACAGGAAAAGGCGGACTAGACATCACTGGCGAATACGGCTAGGAGTGATGAGCACCAGAGACAGACAGAACTCTGCCTCTCTGGTTACACAGTAAATGTACAGTAGTCGTAACAGACACGCAAGTCTGTGGTTCAGAATGCGTCACAAGCAGTCGAATCAAAGGCGGCCTTCAGGTTTAAAAGGACCACGACCGTTGGCCACTTATTCAAGTGTCGAGGTAACCAGGAGTTAAGCCAAAGTTAAACGTTGGGCGGTCGGATTGTTCTTTTCTTGAGGGTACAGTTTCTTATTCCCTCTTCCCTAATTGGAGGTTAGCAGGTTTATAGCCGTGAGACTAGCTTTCCTGTGTGCTCATAGAACCTTTGCTCTTTATCTAAGTACTTCTGAGCAGTCAGTGTGTGCAAGTTAGCAGAATAAACTAGTGTTGTGGAGAAAACATACACATTTCGCACCGTTTTAAGCTGTACAAGGGAGTATTGAGTAGCTGGTAGCAGATGACTATTAATTCACAAAGCAGCTGGCTAACACTTGTTGTTTACCACGTATCTAATTGTGTGTCATCCATGTTCCTCATTCGGTTAACAAAATGGACTGCTTTCTTTTTTCTGGTAGTCAAACGAATGTGTAAAATAAATCAGTGTCATGAATTCCAACCGCAAGGAAGCTGATTTGAGCTCAACATTTTTGCAAAACTATGTGACTTGCCAAATCACCCAAAGTATGACTGCCCCGCACAGCTTGATTCGAAGCAGTCAGGTTCGAACCCACAACAGTATGAGTGGAAGTTTTCTCAAGTCACTCGTTTTCTCACCGATATTCACGGCTGCACTAATGGTATTTGTGCTGACAACCGAATAACCTCACTTTAAGAATTGATGGACGTCTGTTTAAATTCAATATCCAATGTCCCGTAATCAGATAATTCTATAAAGCTCATAATTCAGTGTTGTCTGTGTACTTAAAGGTGTTGAAGATGCTTATAGAAGATGCATTCACAGCACATTGAAGTTTAAACCCCATGCAGTTTCCATAGTGAACTACAGTGAGACGTACAACACTGATTCACTTTCCGCTTGCTGCAACCTTAGCAGGTCTGGTGAGCGGTTGGAGGTTTGATTAATTTCAATTTGATTTCAGCCTTCACATTCCGATGGACTTTCAATCCGTGAGGTCAACGACGCAGTGGTCAACACGGTTGCCTCATAATGGAATGGCCGGAGTTGAAATCGCGGCCGTGGCAAGGATACACTCTACTGATGAGTTCTAATGAGAGCGAAACTCGAGTCTTGTACTTCTTTTCAAAAGAGGCTGGCTGGCAAGTCTATCTGAATGCGAAGTCTGCGATCAAACGTGGGTTATTTTCGGCCTGAATTCTACCAGGTCTATTTGATGCGATGGTTTGAACTCTCGGTGAACTTTGTTTCAACCGGATCATCTGGATATGGTAAGATACTTGTTAAGCCCTAATCTTTTGTCTGCAAGTCCGAAGAGAATGATAAAACAGCATTCAGTAAACTGCTCTTCATGACTTACACTTCAACAAACCGATGTTATGTAACTATTCAAATGACTTCACAAAATAATCTTGTATAACGCTCAAATTAGAAGCTTCCATTCGCATTATTTGAACAATTCGTGATAATCCCTTCCAAAGAAAATAATATATTTCTTTTCCATTCAACTTGCTGGAAGCGTAAGAATTACACGATTAACATTCTTAACATTGCTGCCAAATATTCACTTGTTATGTTTTTCTTCCCCTGTAAATCGTTGACATTTTCCGATTGTTTCGACTGAGAGTAAACTTGAGCTGAGAGCTAACCGATCGAGACTTCTATTTTACATGAAAATGAAATTTTCACTCAACTTTTGAAGATTAGGAGGCATGTTTTCAGTGTACTGGTGTTGACCTTTTTGACAAAATTCCTAGGACCATCGGAATATTATGACATTGCTCAGATTTTTCCCGACGGTCAAACTGGTTGAATTCCATGCAGCCTGTACGGTTTATACTTGATAATAAGTGATCAGAGACTTTAGTTCATATAGCCTTAACATTATTATCGAATACTTTTGCACTCACATAGGCTTTTCAATAATGCGTTTTCATACAATGGCAAGAGTTGCATTTCATTCACACTTTTCTGAGGCAATCCTATTGATCACTGCGCAACCAACCTCCCATTGAACACAGCCAAGTTATCGCGCACAAACTTTTCAGTCAAGCCCATTATATTTAGTATTTTCGGTGTGGGTCGATGCCCATATTTTCCCATTTGTAATCTGGCGTAATTGGTAATGCATGCTGTTTGACTGGCGACAGGATTAGACTCAAAAAATGGCATGCATTAAACGCGCTTCAACAAAGTCTAGTTAGCACATCGAAAACACTCAATTCATCAGGGAAAAAGATAGCCTTTAGCATTGGGTAACAACAGTCAAAAAAGGCAAACGATGTAGGGAAATAATCTCACAGTTTGCATTAGTACGTATGTACTTGCTAAGCCCCAGTTTTTTAAGTCTCATGTAACACTGATTCATCGCCATCATCATCATCATCATCACAGAGAGCAATACATCAGTGGTTCACACTAATGCTTAACTGCCACAACCGATTGCGCCACAAGGGCACCGTAACACTAACTAGATGAGTTTTAAAACGAAAACACGCATGCGGAACATTGTTCAGATTCTTACGTACTTCTTTTTGGCTACTTCGTACACTCTGACTTAATAGGCATA
Source organism: Paragonimus westermani (assembly GCA_008508345.1). Classification (NCBI taxonomy): domain Eukaryota; kingdom Metazoa; phylum Platyhelminthes; class Trematoda; order Plagiorchiida; family Troglotrematidae; genus Paragonimus; species Paragonimus westermani. The sequence continues at coordinate 205,201 of QNGE01000270.1, read as the reverse complement.
GATGACCGTGTCTTCTCTTGGGTACATATAAACCTACGCATATGTTAACTGCTTTTCACAAGCACATGTGCAAGTCCTATTTGGTGACAGCGTATCCGTGACTAAGCAAACGACCTTGACTACAGAACGATATGAGCTCATGTGGCCACAATCCACTATGCTGCTATGGCTCTGCGAACTGATTTTAATAAACAACTTAAGGCACAAGCTCCACAATCTTCTATGTGAATCACACCTCTAAACAGTCAGTAATGAGGCAGAACTTTGTTATTTGGATAATACATCTCGTCAAAACTAATTGGGAGATGGTATTGTCAATATGCTGCCCTGCTTAACCCGCCGGAATCGTCTCTTATTGGAAACGACACAAACAGTGGTTCCAGCAACAGGACTCCTGCTCATCCAACAGATCGAAATCCACCATATCTCCCAGCACATAAATCCATTCGTATTTATGATTTGAATATCATGCAGGATTGTTTAGAAGCTTTTCATTCGAACAGAAGTTCCATCCAGCCCATTTCGAAAAGATGCACTATGTTTGAGTCTCGTTCTCATTAGAGCTCGACGGTAGTGCATATCCTCGTCCGGGGCGGGATTTGAACTCCGGTCATGTTTTCATCAGTACTATGCGACTGATCTCAAATCATGCATAACTGTATTGTCATAAGGAACCGCTCAGCCACATCCGTTTTCAAGCAACGCACAGATTGTCCGATTTCTTCGAGAGGCGACGCTGTAACTGTAATGTTAACCCTAGCTGACGTCCCCGTGATTAGAACTTCTCAGTTGAAACCACGGAATCCATCAGAGTGGTTGTGTGATGTATAGGTTACTGATAAGTAGTCTGGAATTTGGTCTGTATGACCTAAATGCCACTCACAATCGCTCGCAGCTGGCCGAACAAGCAACATGAAAACGAAAGCTACAAACAAATTTGAGTGATTTGCAAGCTATAGGGACTACTTTCTCGCCCGCTTATCAGTTTCTTAAGCAGGACCAGCGGAAATGAGGTTACAGCCGGCTGCAATAAATCGCCCTTGTTGGATCAGATAAACTAATGCAACATAGTGCAAAATACTGACCGAGTGGCGGATGAGATTCGGGTTGGCGCCATCTGTTTCATCGTAGCCTTTCTCCCGTTCAAGATAGTTGGACAGAACCTCCTCCGGTAACAGTAACGATTCTGATATCGTACCATTTCCCGCGGTCGGATAAAAACAACTATGCGCGTGTGTGCCCGAACTTGCACTCACCGTAGTGCCACCAAGGTGACCACGAGGGAACGTTTCCAGTATAGTGGGAATCTGATCCGAAACGCTTGATCGTGTAGAGAAATATTGCGGAGGATAGAATGCGGATGAGCTGAGTGCGTGATTTAAGTTAGCGCTTAAAGTATTTGAGGATGTATTAATCAGAGGATTCAGTTCCGACGCGGACACTGTGATTCTTGGAGGAGCAGGTAGTGTTTTACCGACCGACTGATGATCCATTAACATAGTCGCTTCCGGCACAGAGGCACTGACTTGTTGTTGCACAAGTGCGTAAGTCTCCATTAGGTCTGAGGGATAGGCAAAACCAATAGAGCTGCGCAGATTAGCACTACTCGTCGGCGGCATGTAAATATGGTTGTTAGATAGAGCTGAAAAGCGTGTACTGTAATCTACATCATAGGCTCCTGGCTGATTTAGATTGACGGAACTGATTGACAGTGATGATCGGTGTGCAGCTGGAGGTACAGGAAATATATCATTGATAAGTTGTGTCTGTTGTAGTAGCCCTAAAGAAGTTAATCGATCTTGTGCTGGCGGTTGCTGATGTGATTGTTGCTGATGACGTTGCTGCTGATGCACCATGTCTGTGGAAATCCCGGAATCACTAGACAAGGGCCCAACTCCACAGGCTGTAGGGAACTCATGCGCAAGATTGCCAGATTCGTCAATAGAACCCACGCCTAAGCCGACTGCGTCTGCGGAGTTTGGCTGTGAGTCAGTTGAATCGCCGCCGTAATGGTATATCCGTTGAAATTGTCCAGATTGTAACATCCTTTCGCGTCTAGAATATTAAGAAAAGGAATTTTTCTCAAATACTAACTGTATGTATCGAGGTAGAAATAAAGATGAATAACAAGGTCAGTTCTTCTCCAAGCTGAATCACAGAAAACACTCCAGTTCAAATAAATCAATTTTTCCTGTAATCCTGCGAAGTTAACCGATTAAAAAGAGAAACGTGATCTTCACTGTCAAATCACACAACATCCTGAGTAGTATTAACAACTAGTAGTCCAGAATACCATGAACGTACTGAGTTCCTCCACCTAGAATAAACAGACCGAGGTTTCCGTATTCAGCCATCAGTAGACATACTTTTAATTGTTATAAGCTGGCATCATTGTTAAACAAACTTACTTGCAAACGAGTTAACATGAGCCACAAACGTTTGTTTGAGGTCATCTTGAGGGAGAGAGGGTGAGTACTGATAAACTGGCATCCCTAGGCTTTGTAGATTGCCCGTTTGAGAGTAAGACATATATAACTACTATATGAGCTCTTACGAGAACACATCACGATCCTAATACATACCAGAATTTGTGGACATGGAAATTTGATTCTATCCTTGTAATTTTACAGCCTTTTCGTGAAAACCGATAGATGGTGAACACTGGAGTGGTTGAGGAAAAGAATCAGAGAAAAACAAACGGGCAGAATGATCCAGTTTCACGGCTGACACAGAACTTACTACATGTGTTATGACTCTTACTGGAGTGGTATATCAGATACTAATTACACCTAATTCCACTCGGGGGTGCTGAAACACAGGGTTTGAACAGTGCCGACTGCACTGGTCTTGAGCCACTAGCGCTGAGTTCACTTCAACTGTAAACTAAATCCGTAGCTCAACCTCAACCGGTTAACAGTCTCACTCTTGGTTGAATTTATTCGTTCAGCCACCAATACTCTTCAAACGAAACACTTCTCATTACAGCATTGGTTACATGCATTTAGCTGGCGACTGTAAAAAGAAACAGTCGTACATTGTGAGTTCGCAAACGTATTTGAAATTAGTTTGCAGTCACTACGGTCCGAATTAGGGCCAGCCTTGATCGTACTGGTACAAATCTCATAGCTGAGCGAAAGACAGAAAGATGGCGATTTTGAGTGGAGGTTCGAAATGCACGGTACTGCAAACATCAGCCAATTCGGCTTGGTGCGTGAACGAGCGTGCGTCCCTAACCGTTAATACGATTAGCAGTGAGCTGCCAAACGTAGAATGCGTCTGCCAAACTGATTCAAACGGAGTGATCAAGGTCTTTGAATCGGTGTTCCCAAAACAATTTACACCACAGTCTCTTATTGATTGCAAGTTGTGTCACCAGTCTGTTAATTACCAATCAACAATTACAGTACGTGGACCAATCCGATTCTGCTATGTAACGAAGACAGATGACTAGTGTATAGATGTTTTAATGGAATCAGACTATTCTGTGAGAACATGAAATGACTGGACTAATTGTCCGAACATTTAGTCAAAGCGGAACATTACGTTTACTGAATCGACAGAGAAACTTAGACCGGGCAGATCACTTTGTTGAGGTTTGACAGATCGCACTATGCTAACATTAAAGCTGTTTGACAGAGCTAGTTGTGAATTAAAAATAATTTATGAAAAACACAATGATTTTAATTTATTCTCACCAACAATTCGTATGCTTGTTAACAAAGTATGCCTGCCTGGAAGTTGACTGGACTAAAATACATAGATGGGTTTCGGGTCATTAAGTCACATTTTTCTATCTCTCTAGTTGACCTCATAAAGGGAATGAAGTTTACAAGTAACTACAGTACTTACAAATCCGATATGATAAAATAGTCCAAAAGTTTAAAAGAGGTTTTATTCTGATTTTATAGCACTACGTAGATGGTTGCAACCTTGTTATGCTAGACAGCACGATTGTTCAAGTAGTAATGGCTCATTTGATACACGTTCAGTACCACTTACTTAAAACCCTATAAGTTAACTGGCGATATTTCACCCACTTGATTTTAGAAGATGGAAGCTGTTTCATTTTAACATTTCCAGCTGACTGTTGTATCGATAGTCGAATTTGATTGCTCGTCTCTTCATTACTGAGAGTTGTAAAATAGGGGATCCCGAAACAGCAACACATCGTTTATCGGAGGTTCGTAAGACAATAGAGTTCACCCATGTGCACGGAACTTAGTAAAATATTTTTTAAAATACAGGTCTAAATATCCCCAATAACGTAAACTTAAAAGTGGTCATCACACAGGCCAGCGGGATTTACTGGTACACAAAAACTGAACTTGTAAGGGCTTGCAAGTCATCGTTTCGGAAACCACAGGTGATGTTAACAAGTGCGGTTCCAGACTCATTAAAGCTAAGATGCTTAGAAAACAGTATCAAACTCCTGTTTGTTTTGAAACATTCAGACTGTTATCGATCGGAATTTAATGAATATGCACTTGAACTGTATGTCAGGTGTGGGTTAATCGCACTACGATCAGTGTTAGGATTAGTTTCGATAATTTTACCGTAATGTCCTCCAAATACTGAACGCAACCTCACACCTTATTTTAACGGCAAGGCACACGCACATATCCGGACACTTCCATCTGGCCCTTCGATAAATACGAATAACCACAAGGAAAAGGTAGGCGTCTACAAAAGGCTAATAATTGTGTATTCTCTCATTTGATGATACTGTACAACAGGATATATCGATCCAAAACAATCACCTAAACACAGTGAACACTATCAACGGGCTTGTATCAGAAACTGAACCATGATGTTACTCACTAATGACTTGTCAAATACGTTCCGAACAGTCTACACAATTTCATTCACTCAATGACAGCCAGGTAGTGGATTTCCACAACCATCGAATCAATTGTCGTCGGGTTACGCAACTCAGGGTTTCGTCCATAAAGGTAGGTCTTCCGGGCCGCTAATTTTCCGAGACCTCGAGTGTCCAAATTCTTATTTAACCTACAGCCACAGCCTTATCATATCAGTGAGTGATGATTGCATTGAATTTGATGTCGACTAGTATGGGGTCTCAGCTCTTTTCGATTTTTTGTAGGCCCGACGATGAGTTGCGAGAAATGTGCAATCGTCTTGTTATCATGTTTTGATTGAATTGAGAAGGTTGTAAAACCTTCTATCTTTCTCTACTCCCTCCATGTGCATATTCCGCCCTTGTCTAGAAATGAACACACCAGTCTGTCACGCCTAGGTTAAAAGGATTGAACAGTTATTGAAGGTATCCAGAGATGGATCGCTAGGAAATTCATGTGACTCGAGGCTATTGCTCACTTAGAGATGTGAGGTTAACTCCAAGTGCATCACATACAGCTGGACAGAAACTTGTTCTTGCCCTATAATGTCTTGTACGCAGAACAACTCCCTCTACTCAAAGATGAAAGGTTATTAGGTAGAATCCTGAAACAGAATTAGGAAATGAGTAGGCTATCACTCATACTGAACGTTTTCACTCAAGATCTGACCCGTTTATATTATATTGCTCAACTCTGTTGGTCACCGTTGAATCAATTAACACTTTTAAAACTATACACCATCAGTTCGTTTACTTAAGAAAACCCGCACCATAAGTTTTTAAACCACTATTTTAACATCAAGTTTGCAAGTCTGTCGGAATGTTGCTTCGGTCACTAACGTTGAATTGACGGCACCCTACTAACTTATCCAAGTTTCATTTCAGTCATCTCTTTCGTTACATTTGTAGACCTTGCAGCATAACTTAGTTTCTGCTCAACGAGAGACAGAAACTTCTGAGCAGACTGATAAACCTACGACGCTGTAAACCAAGGAATAGCTCAATAGTTGGCTTGTGTCAAAGTGTTTGAAGATTTTGGTATGGAGTAATCGTCTTGAGTAGTAGCCTGCTCTCTCAGCTTCCTGAAGACAACTTCGTCGCCTTCTTACTTGACATGTTTTACGTGAATGCCAAATCATCGTACTGGCAATGGGGGGCATGTGCGGTAGAACCCAATANAAAGAAGAGCGGATTAATTGTCAATGACCACGATGTTGGCCGATGCAGTCATTAACAGAAGTTACCTTGACTCATCGGCATCAGACTGAAAGTTTCTTAAAGTTGCCGTTAGATCCCTGTATTCGGAAACGTAAAGAACCCGTCTGTCTCTTCCCTGTCTAGTTTCCTGTCAGCTACCCCTATGTCATCACCTTTTTCCTGGGGAATGGTGGTCGTTCACTTTTGAAAATCCCCATCAAGAGCATTATCTCCATATGTGTCGCAGTGTGTTTCGCGCCGCCCTGTCTATTGCATAAATCCATTTCACGCTTTGCAAAGATTCTCCTAGCAAACGACTGTCGTTTGTAAAACGTCAGTGATACCGGATAACTGTTTCGCACACTACACACTAAAAAAATTACTCACAATACACTGGCCAGTTGAGTCTCCACAATCGAAAGTTGGTGTAATGTATTGTCGACATCCATGCGACTATTTATCAGCGTAGTTCTGTAACTTTCTTCGGGATCATTGGTTTTAACGGTCAGTTTTTTCTCAGCGTCTATGTCCGGTTTCAAAACTTCTGAGCCGAGTAGGTATGACTGTTTTGAGGCACTTCGGGAAGATGGATGCAGCCACGTGCGTATCAAGCCGAATCGGACCCCGGACAAGGTTTCAATTCCACCCGGCAATCCAGCGGGAACCAGGAGAAGATGATAGGATTCTCCATTGAAGTGTACTATTGTGGACTGTCCACCAATTTCCGAATCTACGAACAAGTCACCGTTTCGTGTATCCATACCACCGTCAAGACTGTTAGATTGGGTCTCATGATTTGGTTGTTCTTGCGTTGGAGAACCCCAGCTACTACAGTTGGTAGTTTGCCGTGATCCGGTTGCCTTAGTGTTCGTGGATGCGATGAATTCTTGATTCTGCACCCGTAATTTTTTGTTCTGACGCTCAGTTCGTTCTTGGATCCAAAAAGAAAAAACAAGACAAACGTTAGAATGTAATGAAAACACGTTTTCACTTCAACCTGCTAACATCCTCTGAGGCTGTTTGTAATGTGTACAGTGGTAGCAACTATGTACTGGGCCAAATCAAGTGGAACGGTATAACTGGTTTCGTTTTTGATCGAAGGATTACACTTTGAACGCAAGCTAGAATTTAGCTAAAATCTTCATCGCAGATTTATTGCAACATCGTAAAATTTTGGTAGCAGTGAGAAATTTATGCATATTTTTTTTTGAGAAGGTTTGGTATCCAACTAAAAGTTGGTATCAAATGTAGAAGAAGTTGTATACATTTTGTAAGGTTGAGTTTTTATTGATAATCAAAAGTCAGTAAGGTTACAAATGTTGGCCCCACACAACCCCACTATTTTGGTTGATCAGATTTTAATTATCAAAGTTTGTGGTAAGACTGTACGGTTAAGTTAGTGTTCAGAAATTAATTGAACTAGTGTTTTATGTAATAGATTGAAATGCTGGTTAATCAGGCTTAACACTGGAAGACATATAGTTAGACCACAAATTTCGCAACTGGATGTACGCAATCCAAATGCAGTGCTTAGTGTGTACTCGTAGGGTTATTTGTGTGTCTGCTTTAAGAGATAATTGAAAGAAATACCTATCACGTAGGGACAGAGTAATGTAAGGCATTAAACATTTTGTACTATCAAAGTCAAGCCAGCCTACACGAGGTGTGAAGGTCATTTCCGAGACGTACGAATAGCATTTCATTCTACTGTTCGGAATAAGTCTAACCACAAATAAACTGGTGCTGGAAAAAGTGTTTTTTTTGTTTTTGTCTACTCTCTGATAGAAATATTCTGGTAGTGTAGTCATTATATGGATAAGTGTAATTTTGTATATCTGTTGAAAATCCATTTGCGGTACAGCTTGTCCTAACGCACTGTTTATCACGTTATAAGCATTTGTGAATTATTGTTACATGTGATCGAAGAGTTATCAGTGTTGAAGATTGGATTAACGTTTCACTTGGTTCACCCGAAACAATGTGATTCATGTCCGCATTCTATCCACCTTATCAATTATTCGTGAGAAACTAACATTGGGATTATTGAACATTCACAAAAGAGCACGTACAATTATGTGGTCCTCATGCAGATGTAGACGCTACGTGAGTTAAAAGACGGGACGGTAGTGGACGGTAAGAGAAGTCTATCGGTTATATGCAACTCTACCTTATGGCATCAACAGCTTGGCTGTGCTGAGAACATCGTTACTAATTAAAACCCACATCAGCAAGCCTTTAAAATCCCGGAGATTCAGAAGAAAGCGTGTAAAGTAGAACAACAATTTAACGGGGATTATAATGATTTGGTTGTCTTGATTGATTTTATGTTAAGAAGACGGGTCTTGGGTCTTACTGAGTGGTTGGAAATTTTCGTCATAACGAACAGACGGACGCTTAATAACAGGTGCAGTAAGCACACTGTAGAGAGTTGAAGGAGATATCGTTTTTGGACATAAACAATTCTTTATCGTTCTCGAAGAAAAAAATTTCGATAAGTATGTACCACGGACTCAGAGCTGGTCACGAAACAAAATGCCGTATGTTCCACATTTGTGATCAAGCGTGACGTCATCTTATTTGGCCTCACTCCCGAACAAGGCTGGTGAAACCTGTTGCTTGGAGGTCACCTCGTCCGATACCTCTCACGGAGAATTTGTTGCGGTTTAATCAATCATATTCGGACCAATCTTCTCTTAGCTTAGTGACAATAAGTCTTGGAGGCGAGACCTTACCGGTTTAACTGACAGTGTGTTCGAAACCCAGGCAGGACGCAAAGCTCGGTAGACAGGTTTAGGTTGTCATTTTCAGGTAACGTTTGCACGTCCGCCGGAGACATGTCAATCGGAGCAATCAAGGCAGGATACAAGAGTTTTTAATCTTAAAGTGTAGTATGAGCAAATCTGCTGCTGCTCTTGAGACACACAGTAAACTGGAAATTTTTAACAGAAGTGGGGACATTTAGATTGTTCCAAACTGAACACCACCTATGCTTGATCGCGGTCTTCGCATTCAGATAAGCCTTTCGGTTAGCCCACTTCGTCCGGACCGGAATTTGCACTCCGGTTCTCACGCTTATGAGACCAGCGTGTTAACCACACTGCCAACAGACCTCATAATGGGCAAGTGTAAATAATGTTCAACTTGCCCGATCATTTCGATAAGCCCGTGACCAGCACTTATTTCGAAGTGGGTTAGCCAAAAGGCTTATCTGAATGCGAAGGCGGTGAACAAGTGTGAGTGCTGTTCAGTTTGAAATTAGGAATTGTTCACCAATATAACAAAAATGGGGTCAGATATATATATCCGGTTAACTGAAAATTCGTCTAGTTTCCAGCCCCACTTACCACGATGTTAGACATTGTTTGCATAGCATCAGAAAACTGTTAGACGAGCTGTTTTGATGAGACAGACAAGAACCGAACTCAGATAAGTATGGTTTACGTGCATGACGTTTAGGGGCTAGTCATTCGTCGCACGATCACCGCCCACAACAATAACACTTTTAGTCTCTTTGAAATGACCGAATTTTCACAAAACAACCTCTTTCGCTGTCTTCAAATCAGCCATAGGAATCGCAAGGAAACGGGATCTCCATATTAAGTCTTGCTTTCATTAACAATCAGCATGCAGATTCAAAGTTTAGCAGCTTTTAGTAAGTGTGATGCAGTAGAGAACCTCGCTTTTGATTATCACTAACAGGCGGGTGATCCCTATAAACTTCTAGAGGTGAGCGAGCTGTTTTGTTAGGAGAACATCGTAAATAATAAATTACTCAATCTTCAAACGGGATGTTGGGAATGAGATTGTTTCAACTGGCCTTTTTCAGCAGACTCATATTCGATGTCTACTACTGCCAATTTCGATCACTATACCACTGGCTGAAGCAAGAAAACATCAGCATGAATTTATTTCATTCAATTATTTAACATACCTAGGTCGTGCACTATCAAACTGTTATTTGCGACCCTCTACTGAGATAGATCGGTAGTATGTCAATACGGAAAGTTAGCGGAAGTCCTCAGTACAGGCCATTCACCCAAATTGGAAGTGGACTCATTGTTCGGTAACAGTGTGCAAGCTGACGAGCACAGTAGTGTAAAGGTCGGATTATGGTCCTTACAAGCGGGTTTAAAAGGAGTTGGGAGCAAAGTGACTTTAGAGCTAACACTAGACCGACGGGAGACCTATATTTCTATAACAATAAAGACTCTTGATCACTATCTCACCTGGTCACTCAACGAAAGTCTAACAGAGCCTAAAAGAACTTCACCAGAACGTTCGTACTGTTTTCTCCGAGACTGTAGTGCAAGCATATTTCAATAAGAGGTTTCATATTCAACAATACCTGAAGAACCAGAATATCCCCGTTCAAGATTTACGAAGAATCAGTTTGGTAAGTTGAATTCGGCACAACGAAATATACTGTCAGTTGGCTGTTGAAAACAGGCTTGCAACATTTTAAAGTTAAGTGAAATCAAGTCAGAATGCTAGAAACTAGGCTTGATTAGTTGTATGATTGAGAAAAGTTCTCCTAGCCCGCGCTTAGCCGGCACTTAACCATGTCGACATGACAACTCGATTTATGGGGGCTATTAATGTTAGAGCTGTAGGCTCACGAAAACAAAGAGTCCAATGTAGACAGAATGTGGAAAAAGACATTGTAAGCAAGTTTCTAAAAGAAGCTATGGTGGGAATCAATGGTGGGATCGACAACAAACGCTCATGGAAGTTCGTGAATAAAAGGGTCATAGAGAGAAACAACTTGCTTCTGTTGGAAGTAGAAAAGATGATAAGCTCCCAATAAAAAATGGACAAACGAGTGCATGTTTACCCGACTCTTTCCTCCGTTTTCCAGACAAAGTGCATGGATTGTAGACGGTCGAATCGCCGGTGCGTCGCTCGCTGTTCTCTTTGTCCCGTTTCGGACAAGCACAGCTACGAAATTTGATACACTGTCTTCCCAAAACCTCACACTGACCCTTGGTTTGATCGGTTCTAAAGAGATGACGGAATAGAGGTGGTTGAACACACAATCATTAGACACAGAAGTGGTGGGGAAATCGATTAATTGCCAACCGAGTAGAGTCCAGCACATATCGATATGTTTGATTCTGACATCGCATCACCGAAAACTTCTCCAGTTCCATCAGTATTTTGAGTTTCCAAGTTAACACACGCTGTTTCCACATCAGCGTTCAGCACAAGCAGATCAGATGCTGACTGAATCGTTCTATTTGCTTCATGAATGTTAGTGGACGAAGTGCAAATAAACCAATCAGTAAACACCATCGTCGTTTCTTATCTTTGGACTTTAGGTCATTCACCTTGCCACAATTTCTTCCACTCATTCAGAGGTACTACTTCAGTCCCGATCACCGAATCAGACATTGTTCATCATGGTGATGTTTTTGGGTCCACTACAACATACTGTTCAATGAGGGGAAGGGGAACTGACCAGATTGATGGTCACTCAGGTTCAGAGATTAAACGCTTTCTGAATGGTGGTAGAAAGGAAGCAACCATCAGTGACGGTCAATCCATAACTGGCGTGCATATGTGCGCTCATATACATATGCGCACATGCACGTTTACCCCATAGTGAGATGGATACCAGATCAGATGGCTCTCAGCTAAACGAAAAATGATACGCACACGCACATACGGGCAAACGCTACCTAGTAACTACTTGGCCATCAATACTGTATGGGTGGAATAGTGAGATTTCTTTAAACCCATGACCGGCAAATACTGCTAATCAACTCTAACCATCTGAACACAGCGGTCAATCGGCCGTCACCAACGTTGCCATACGCCAACATACAGATATGGACAAAAAGGGGTACAAATGATGTACTACCACTTACCCGGTAACCAACCTCTCCAACGTGATAATCAAAAACAACGGTTTTTTGTTCCCCTGACCACCGTTGTAGAGACAGCTGTTGAAACACATGAACTTGCCGTTGAACTGACTGTATTCACAACCCTCTGTGCGTATGGAGCGAGTATATGTGAATTAGAGAGAGACGAGAAAATTCACATGAACAAACTACTAGAAATCAGGACTGATGGTCCAGCATATGGTTATTGGGAGAGCAGTGCATGAATAAATTACTTACATTCATATATTTAGCATATGGACTCAACAAACTTTCGAATACCTTCTTTGTCCGAAAAACATTCAAATTCAGCATTCAAAATGGGTAAAAAATTCACCTTAAAACTGTAAAGCATTCCATATTAGTCAATTAAGTTTGAACATCTTAAACGTTTCTAGATACTGATGAAAGTCGTGCTCAACGAACGCTTCAGAATAGTAACGTCAGGCTACTGAGACGATGGAATGCTTCGGTAGATAGCTTGGTTTTGTCATGATAAAAATCACAAAGGTGCTGAATAACTTTCATGCCGGCGTAGTGTTCTGAAGCGTACTAAATAAGTTTTAGTCGAATGAATTTATCAAAGAAGGGAATGGATGTACTTAAAAAGGATGAGACATCTCATAAAGAATTTTATTTGCCAACTTGTTGCAAACATAAATGTTTTGATAACAAAAAGATTATATAAAGATTAGTGAGGAGAAGACGTGTAGGAAGATAATAGACCTTGACAGTAAATCCCAGTCCTTTACAGGTAGGTCGACAATACAAACGGACCAGCGATACAACCATTGCAGAATAATGTAAACATAAAATTCACAATCAACTTCTGAGGGGTAGATGGTGTTTACAGTTAATTTACCCGCAATTCCAGACATGCAGTTTCACTGAACAAGGGAAGCAAATGCCGTAACCACTTTATATTAAAAGCAATTATACTGCTCAAATAACTCGCATAAACACGAATGAGTAATTCGACTGAGTTCATAGGCTGAACTCAATACGGATGCCCTACAAGTGGGTTGTCTCCAAATTAAAAAAATATGTCGAACTGCCTATTCATACCAAGTTGAACATCACTCACATAAGCATTCGAATTCACATAGACTTACCAATCGGCTTCTTTCGAGAAGAAGCACCAGACTCGAGTTTCGCTTTCACTAGAGCTTGTCAGTATTACATATCATTGCCACGACCGGGATCAACTGTGAGTGATGATCAACTTGAAATTAACCAACTTCCCGACTACTTATCAGTAATGCTTATTAATAATCTGTGGAGGGTAGACGAACGTAATCAACTGAGTAAACCGAAAGCCTTCAGTCGAATGGGACGAAAAATCACGCTAACTTTCAGGAATGATAAATAAATTTCCAGACGAGGACTACCGAAATCATTGCGTTGTTCGGATTGCGGGTAGTTTGCTGTGCTTCCCGAGACAATATGGTCAGCACATTTTTACCGCAAATAGCGTTCAGATAGACAAATCCGAAAACAGACCGTTCAGATGTTTGATGCTGTTTGTGTACTAGCCATTATTCTGTACCAGACAGGGAGCAGTAAGTCTTATTGCGTTAAGATATCTAGTAAACCTGGCTACGCACACAACTCACCTTTTGGTTTTTCGTATGGTAAAGTCACACATAGCCGTTCTGTCACGGGGTCAAAAAAGTAATCGGCCAGCGAGTTCCCCACAACCACGATGCTATACCGAGCCATTGAGTTAGTTGGCATTGCCATGAAATCTTCAAAACATCTGTCAATTTAAAGTATATCAGTGGATCTGTGAAATGTGGTGATACTGACCTACCTCCTGTTAACAATGCCCTTTAATAAAAGTCTCGCGAATCGTGAGGAAATAGCAAGCCATACTATGCATCCAGTCGAAAATCAATAACAGTAGTACCTCTAGGTTCCAATTAACTGGTGTCACTAGGTGAGTTGATGCTGTCATACAGGCAGAAAATAAATCTTGAAAATTTGACGGTAATAAGCGTGGTATATACAAAACATATGAAGTGCAAATGATAGAGCTCATTAAGTGTAACTGAAAAATGAGTCACTTTGCTAAACGTGTAGTGTTGATTCCTACGCGCTCAGCTATTTGTTTTCTCACATTAATTGTATCCGTATTTCAACCGGTGCGCATTTCCGTTTGATATGTCAACATCTTTTATCTATTGCTCTAAAACAGCACCTTTTCTTCATGCGGTGAAACAGAGGCCGGGAAATTTTCAAATAAAGAGTACTTTGATCGCCCTCCAGAAGCACTGTCTATGATAGAACTTACAGCAACAATTTGCGGAATTTCTGTGAAATGCGGACCCTCTTTCTTCAAACATTCAGGACGTGTTACCGGTCAGATCATCAACTTGCTTCTTGCAGACGTCGTGATTGTCAGGGAGCTGAGGCTGGTTCATTTTATCATCACTGTTGTTCAACAATGCCTCCTGTCAATGCTCTTCGTCTTCTGTGATCAGGCCTACTACTAGGTAACCGAATGGACGCCACTGAGTTACTGCATCTACAGTAGCTGAATCGATTAACTGTTCATAACTCAGCACGCAGAGCGTGAATAGGCCGGTTAACTGACGTATATGTTTTATCAGTATTCACTGACCTGTTTGTCAAGCATTGATGAATAAACAGTCATTCATTTTAGTCGTGTTTTTATGCGCTAGTCTTTGTGTACTTCTGTGACACGTGTGGTCAATTAGTCGGCCCGTTCAAACAGTACTGTAGTTGCATCTGTTTTTGAGGAAATTTTGTAACTAATTTTTGACGATTATTTAATTGTAATGGACTACCTAAAACAAAACGCTTTCTTTGGGTGGACTCATTTTGCACGAAAAATCTGCCTGTTAGGAAAAGTGATTTACATGTATTTAACTCATGTGTATGCCGTGAGAATGGCGCTTGACACAAGTTAACGGTATTACCATGATGTGGCTTAGAAGCCTTCATTCAAATGAAGCTCGCTGAATCAATAGTGGAGTCAATAAAAAGGTGGTGCAGCTGTCAGGGATTGACTATTTGTAAATGAACAGACAGCAAGCAACCACGCAAAACATGACCAATAGTGCTAATTCTACACATGCGTGGGTGGGAACTAGTGAGGAGCATTTGCATAGAATAAACTAAACCGTACAGGGATTTGACAAATAGGCTCATAGGTTGTTACAGGAGAGAGAAGATTCGTTGCTTGCGCGTTCCCATCTCTGTGCTGGTCGGTAAAAACGTGCTGGACGGTTTATAGGTGTAAAGGAAAAGTGAACGGGACTAGACAAAAAGGTATACCCAATGAGGATGCTGGCTACGATTAGTTCAGCAACAAACACTGAAACAAACTGAGACAAAATTCAATCAGAGATGCTGGTATAACTGTTAGAAAACTTGTAGTACAGCTTGGCCCTCACGTATGTGCCGATTGAGTAATAGTTTGCTACTCTCAACCGGTTCAGCCGTGACCACCGAGTCGGGCAATGTGTTCCAATGTGGACAGGTCATGTCTGTGAAGCAGTTCTGTCTACACACTGACTTAACTGAACCAGCACTCAGTTTCAGTGAGTGACCCCCTAACCGTTCACCCTTATTTAGTGAGAAGAGATGTGTTGATGAGTGGCAGGAGGTGTGATGTGTTTTGCAGGTAGGAATTAGTCCTCTCCTGAGGGGTTTGTATTTCGCTGAGCATTGATATAATTCAGCCAGTTTTCCGGAGTATGATGTTTTCTCGAACACTCCACACTTTTGCTAGTGGTCAACCTTTGAACACTTTGACTGAGTGCCAAATCTACTTGAGATAAGGACGATAGACCTGTGTGTTCGTTTCCAGGTGTGTTTGGACTGTGGAACTGAACATAGTGGGACACACTTCAGGATGGTAAGTTCCACAGATTACTTCTGAGGTTCATAGTTATTTATGTTATTTTAATCTCACCGCGTTACAAAGCGAATGAACAAGATACACTCGTAGGCTCGAATGATGAGTAATAGAACAGACTTGTCAGTGCCCGACGAATTAGCACGGAAGAAGAGAGGAGACAGAAAGTAAATATATGTGGACCAAAAGCCCATCTATTTTCTGAACACACCAGCCAGTCTGTCAGTTTAAGTTGGACACAACAGACAGTCACACGGCTTGACATTCGAACTACGAGCATCTCATCGTTGATCGAGGTTACATCGTCAACATCGTCAACCACTAACTGCACCTATATGGTAAAACCTTCCGACACATGACATCATCTCAGTTGCTGATGAAGCGTCTATAATCTAAATGTCAAACTCGGAGAACAGGCGTGCGTCCAGATAATCAAATCCATTCACTAAATTCATTAATATTCACAATGGTCGAGGACAGAACATTACTTTGGGCATGTGGCGTCAAGCCTCAATTACGAGAAGAATTGTCAGAAAAAGACCGTGATCTTTGTCAACATAACTCCGTATAAATATAAATCATGCACCGGGTTCAATGAGCTTTTTTAAAAATGCACACCCACTTACTGACAAGTGGCTAGTTTAGCAGGACTCGAAAAGATACTAAGCATATCTAAGGATATATACAACGAACGACTTAGTCATATAAGAGTTCGTTCTTCCTCTGGTTTCCTAAGTAGTGGTCAGTTGATGTACAAACACATAGATGTACCTAGTCGTATGCAGTCTATGTAGTATACACGAGAGTGATACTCAGTTGATTACCCTGTAAAACGATCTTTCACGAAGACGTTAAGCAACGCGTAACGCGACTGGATCTCAATGCCATGGTAGTATAGAACAAATTATCAAACTGAATACAATTAGACAACTTCAGCAGTTTCGATCTACAGATCGTTTCCGTTGGATGAATCGCAACTTGATGCAAAACAGGCTAAAGATAAAACATAAGCACATAATACGCCTAGCGGCTATTAGAACTACGTACACACACTCACTTCAAGTCATAAAGTTTGGCAACAGCTTACTACATCGCGCACTAATATTAGGCTGACAAGTAATGAGATGCCAGCGGTGATAGAGCAGATGAAATTACTTCAGATTACGTAAAAACTACCGGAAAAAGTCTATCCTATGCTTCATTGTGACAATGTGGGTTGCGCACTAACAAACACTGTTGTAAACAACCTGGTATTCTTTGGAAGTGTTAAAGTTCCGGGCTGTTTTCATTCCCCTTTTTAAAGAAATTCGTTTCGAACAATACATGTTCGATGACAGCCTGATTTTGATAGATGAAATTTCCAGCTTCGGTATGAGCTATCAGAATCAGACAAATATATGATATAGGACTTGATATAACCAGATCGATTAGAAGGGATGTTTAAATACGATGAAAATGACAAAAAACAGGACAATGAGTGTTTACCTTTGAATTACTTCCTGTTGTTTGTCTGAGGTACCATACACCGGTGTTAGTCGGATGAATGATCCTTCGGGTGGTTGTCTTTGACACCAGTACGATAATGTCCACCAGGTGGGTGTCTTCTTTGCATACAAATTGGTCCACCCTTGATCGTCTTTGAAATACTAATCGCAAAAATTGAAAACAAATAAATGGAATGAAGACGTAAGTAAATGTAGCAACCTTGTTTTCTATGATAAGCATAAAACGTAAGCATGTCAATATGTAACATATTGTTACGCTTCCACTATGTACACATCGAAGAATATATCAACCCTTCGCTTAAATATGCTAACTCGATGAGACTTACTGACTTTAAAAGAGACAAAAATGTATTGTAACACGTTCGTCGAGGTGGTAGGAAAACAGTAGTAGGCTTGAAAATTCCAGAGCGAGTAAGAATGACTTTGAGGCGACCAAATCCTCAATTACTTTTCTTTCTCTAAGGCTTTCGCGAAAATATATGTCAGTTTTGGTAACCAAAACCTGTGCGTGGCCACGGGAGAAAGTTGTACAAATTAAGATTCCTTCTTTTCGTCAGATCACATCTTCTCTAGAACAGGCTCACTGGAATAGACTATCATTGACGATTGTCAGTGCCCTTTCCCACGGTAAAATGTAAGGCACTATTGAACTAATTTTCTCAGACGAAGTTATCACTAAGACAAATAATGCTTACTTGTTTTCTGTCAGAAGTTCTACCCGTCTCTTTGATAACATTGTGATCCCAAAGAGCGATACTACACCAGCTTCTCCATGACTACTTTTCAAGAAGACTGGTGCCTGCATGATATCGGATGTAAAGTGAATAAACTTGAGGAACATGGGTCCCACATTCACATCTGCGTATCAACCGCTCGATCACAAAACTCACAAACGACCGATCCAATTTCATGTGATTGCATCCTAATCAGTATACAATGTCCATAACTTTGTTATCGGTCCTAGTATATAGATAAATCTTGAGAGAGATGCATTCGATACAACGGCAAAAACTCAAAATCCCCTATGGTAATGATTTTGTACTAGCTTATTTCAAATGGTGCGGTTGGATAATTACTGCTGAATATTGGTGTCTGACGGATCAATCGATGTAGTTTGAATTTTCCACATGGATAAGGGCACTCCAGAGAGGTACTTTGTAATTTTAAAGTTCTTGAATTAACCTGCTTCAAATTATATGCCAATCATCGTTAGAATTTATCAACCTTGCTTGCTGTTAACTGATTCTTAAGGAGACGTCCAACCTTCCAGGTGGTAGTGTAATGACCAACGTTTCCTTTTCTCGCTGCTACCTACAACCCAGTTGTCACAGGTTATGTTTCAGACAATCTCATACGAACGATTTGGGGATTAATTCTAACCCGGTCATCAGTGTATGTCCGACCTGAACAAATTGGCTGATGACGATTCGAAAGGCATCTAAATCATGAGGAAAAATAAACGAAACTGTAAAATATTGCTTACAAAATAAGCAGTGCTTGGCTTAGTCTCCGTAGCTTCGTACGCATCTCCACACAACGGTCGATAAAGATCGAAACCATAGTAGCCGGGAAAGGAATCTCTGTGGGAGTGAGACAGAAAAAAATGAGCCATGTATGAGGACACAGACGGTTTATTTTAGATTTCACGTCGAACAAACCAGTGTGTGTCCGGATGTTCACATAACTGTTTTCTTAGCTAAACGGTAAACAGCGAAAATTAACGAAGAAGAAGACAGAATCATAGCTGGAACGCTGTTAATTGAGTCACATGGAAACGTGATCAGTTTGATCCCGATGTTTGTGTCATGCCACACCTATCAATCTCATCCAGACCACGGGTGGTTTTTGTTACCTCTAGAGTTACATCATATTCTGACGACAAGGTTGCCGCTACCCTTAGTCTTAGACTCCTGTACAGTCCGGTTAAACAAGAGGATAGCGTCCACCAGGATGAATTCGAAGTGCCGAAGTGCCGTGTAGATTAAAGTCATCCTACCTTTCCGGCTCATCCCTCACTTAGAAATATTTTTTGATTATTGGCTCCCACGCCGACGGTGCATGTGACGAAGTGGTATTTTTCATTAAAATATTAATTATTCCACTTGTAATGGAAAATCACCTAATCTGACAACTAGTTAACCTGTCCAGCGAGATAAGTGGCCCAAGTTGGTTAGGATAGAATAATTTCTAAAACAAACTGTATAGGAGAGTCAAATCATTAAACATCCCCTTGACATCATAAAACGTGCATCACGTATCTTTCGAAAAAATGTAGCATTATGATAGTAACTTCTGATCTTTTGTTTGTCATGTCAATACTGACAACAAACCATATTCGGTCGATAGAACACTATATCAACACAGGTAGTATTTGTCAAGCAAATGAATTCACACTCAGCTTACGATAATATGGCTTCCCTGACGTGAAAAGTGAACAAAACAGCTAGGTGAAGAAGATTGAGCCAGTGGATCACTTACCGACTTACACCGAATGCATGCTGGAACAGAAAGTCCCAGTCATTGACTTAGTCTACCCGTCACCCATGCCCAGTCTCTGTCCTAAAGAGACAAACGCTCATCTGCAGTGAGTATACACTAGACCGCCCCAATGAGAGATGAATCACCCCCGTTGGAGGATGATCACATTGCAGATTCAACATACTTGTCGGTACGCAAGCATAACCAGTTCCCAAAACATACTTGTGAAGTGGACCAACCACCTATCCGCAATAACATGAATATATTGGTGTCAAAAAAACACATCTTAGAACATCATTTGTACAAATATGCCACGTTTGTAGCCACGTAAAAGGAGTGTACCTACTGGGAATTAAATGAACTGTTGTTATCACCCTAACACAGCAGATCAGGATGGTTGACCTGTTGAGTCTAATCATATCAGGTATAGCGGTGTCAGAATTACACGCATTAACAGAGGTCGACCATCCAAGATGGCGATCCTTGGACCAACCTACTATCGAGTGATACCGTGCTCGTCCGTCGGTCGATTTGTTTGTCTGTGTGTCACTGCATACTATCGCCCCATATTATCCGGTACGCATGTGACTACGCATCGTCCCAAATCGCGCATACAGATGACCGGCAAAGTCCATGAGTGTGTGATATACATGATCGCCTTCCGGGGTAGGAGTGTGACATGGTTCATCTTGTTGAACAAAGACTTCCATTGACTTTGATCTGTCTTGATGTATACAAAACAGAATCTAACGGTTGTTACAACTACCTGCCTGGGACTAG
This sequence comes from Paragonimus westermani, assembly GCA_008508345.1. Lineage (NCBI taxonomy): Eukaryota > Metazoa > Platyhelminthes > Trematoda > Plagiorchiida > Troglotrematidae > Paragonimus > Paragonimus westermani. The sequence continues at coordinate 184,627 of QNGE01000270.1, read as the reverse complement.
CTTGATATGGGAGGAGGGCGGATACAACTGAACGTAAATAAACTGCTATTGGTGTTCAGTATATCGTGTACACCTGAGTTGTTTCTGCACACATGCTCTGTGTATACATACATGACCTAGGTCACACGTGTCCAAATCTCCAATTCGAACATGGGATACTGGGATAAATTTATCTTAGGTATTGTCATTAACATCCGCTTAGATGTACTGTTAAGGGACACGCAACCACTTCAGGCTTTGTCCCTCCGTTTGTAGCAATGCTCTAGTCACTTGTAAATTCCCGCCGAAACCACAATTACCGACCATAATATATTACCACAGGTTGAGTTCGTGTTAACTCGGTGGGTTCTAACTCAGGTTAACTAATACGCTCCTGCAACAGTGAGGTAGGCCACACGTGATCTGGTGTAGCACACAATAGTAGTAGCCACCTTGTTGTTGTGTAATATTCACGTACTTTACTTGACTTAAGTAATGGTTATGGTTCCCAACTTTGTTCAACAGACCATCTAATATTCTAGGGAACCACGTATAAAATAAAGTACAGTTCGGGCACTGATCTTGTCTTGAAGAAACATGCTGATCAGCGCATACCGCATTAATCAGTACGTCATATAAACAGATGAAAGTGGTTGCTGTATGTGTGCACTTAAGCGGTCATAGTCACGGACCGCGTTCACGTCTACATGATGAAGCTGAAGTTGATATGGGCCGACTCCATCCAACAAACTACAAAATTTCCCGTCGTTCGTAAGCACATTCTTTCAATGACAGGTCTTGCTTTTATGTCTTGCGGTCATCTTCCAAATTACCTATTCTCTAAACCATAACCTACCACGTTCTTTCAAAAACGGCAGAACATACTAAGTGTAATATATTGCGCAATTTTTGGCTGACACCCATCTTAGTTCAGTTATCCAAACAAAATACCTACCAGATGAAGCATGAGATGCCGACATTTCGTTTTCACTCATTAGTATCAAATTCACATAAACTGAGTCCTCGTTCTGAAGAAAAATTATTGTTTTACATTGCAAATATCAGATTTCATCTTTTCGAACTCTACTATCAATATATTGAAAAAGTGGATGCATGTGGTCCAACAGATAATGTTTTTCTCTATAGATATTTTCAGATATCACAAACTTCTACTAAGAACCCCAAGCTCGGATTGAGTTATTAACCAACTCACTATGTCATGTGGAATCCACCAAATGGATGAGTCCGAATGTGAAAATGCTGAACTCCCTGCTTGGGTTTGTAGCCAAGCTGGTAAAGAACTTGCCGTGTGTGGGCGTGCTGCCCTGGCGCTGGTTCGAATGCAGCCAGCCTAAATTTTTCACAACCGGGTCTTCTAAATTATCAAATCTGCTGCACTGTTTATCATTCATGCTACAGACGTTACGGTAATGATGTTAATCAATCTTTCTAAACAAATAAACCATGAACTAACGCAATACCTCGTTAGCTATCACCTTCACTTAAGGATTGTATGTGAATTTGAGGCGAAAATGTGACCGTCGTTTTTGGTCACACGGACAAGTTGCTGGGACGATGCTGTTGTGAGATGAGGCCTCCATAGGACATCCATACTTCAAGCTGATAAAAGAAATCTATCGAATATGCTGTTCACATAACAGAGAAGAATCCGTACAGAAAATTGCCTGAAGGGGGAAGTAAAGCTGTGCATGACCGGTTTATGATCTAGCGGTTATATTAGAAAGTTCATGAGTAGCACACTATACCACATTTGTCATTAAAACAGGTCTTTTTTGTAGGGTTGCCCTACAAAAGTGATCATAATACAAATCGAATAACCCAACGGTAAGTAAATTTAGTTAAGTGAACACCCAATGCAGCTGAACTAGGTGAATTCCGGTCGAAAAAATCGCAGTACTTTCAACTGAAGCAGACCACCCTGTTAGTGTTGCCTCGTATTTTCTTTACTGGTTTGTACGTATCTGTATAAAAAATACATGCGGAATAGACAGATATATGCGATTCGAACTGAAGAGATATTTGTCTGAAGGAGCGCGAAAGTTTGTGCTAAAATATCACCAAAACACGCGAATAGCACGCGTTCTCATTTTCTGGACGCATCCTGACTAATGGTCATAATGTCTACTTCGCTTTTACGTTCAGAGTCTCACTACATCCTCTTAGTCCATGATTCCTGAGGTTTCCCTTGACCATCCAAACCAACCGACTCGAGCTGACTCTGTGTGTTCCAACCGGTTTATTGACCTAGCACTTAAAGGATTTTCCCAACCCAATGCACATCGCCCCTCTAGACGGTCGATGAGTAAAGAGATTCGTGTAATTGTAAAGTTGACGCTGATGTACGAAATGTCAGCATACATCATGCAATATCTTTTAAGTGTCTTGTTTAAATTGCTGAATAAAAATGCCCGTTTCAAGTTTCACACATCAAAAAACTGTAAGCCGTCGTTAAGAATGAGCTATAATCAAGAGTAACAGCCGCGATCCTACAAAATGACTTTGAATTCTGAACAGACATTTTCAGATTAACGTGGTCTTCTCGGATGAAAGCGAAAAATAGACTACAAGTACCGAATATTATGAGGTTCACATACTGAGGCCTCTAATGATAGTCCGTTCACAGGGCTATGAGCATCTGTGAATAAACTTCATTTACAAATTGCTCAAAGCCAATTTTGTCTTAATATCCAACTGTGATATCGTTGAATACCTACTTTTGTGTGACACCAGTGTAAAAAGACCGCATCAACTCAGACGTAAGCCAAAACGTTAAGCTGAACTCCCCTGAGTTGAAAGACAAAGACTTGACAAATAAATTTGACTTTTCTGTTGGTCAGGAACACTATATATGATAGATGGTCTTGTCCATGTGAACACTAAGTGGGATAGAACAGCTCGTTTAGCCAGTACATAAATTCAGTCATATTTTGTTTAACCCCAGTGGGGTTTTGTTCTCTAAAGGTTTACGATTACTTTCTTCATCTGATAACCATGCCCACTGACTGACTGTGAGTCACAACTAAAACGTTTGAATACAAGACTCCATTACGTTTCCTCGGTGAAAATTCAGGGTTTTCATGTACTACCTAGAATGCTTCAGTTAAAAACAGCCACGCGATTTGTTTTATACGATGGAACGCACAGTATGAAAGTGCTAAGTCAGCGCTATTGAGGTTCTTTCCTTGCATACCAACCGGACAGTCTGTGACGATACTTCTCTCCATAATTTCATGTCGGAATTGTATACAAATGAAAATATTCTTCTGGTATCTAACGGTCATGTACACGACGGACACCAAACTAGAATGACAAAGCGGTATTGCACGATCCGCCGTACATCACTTGTGACTGAATGAGCAACCAAAGTTCCTTTTCAGTTTGTCAACCTCGAACGCCTTTAGACTTTTCTCCTGTATCCTATATGCGATTGTCCCACTCCCCCATCATCAATTGAATGAGGTCATTGGCTGTACATTATGTGAATCATAACACATATTATGAATATCTTTTGCTAATAAGAACAGCACTTAAATCAGGTGGACAATAGAATGAATATGCGGTGCAGCCGAATGTACCAACTCATACAGCCATACATACAGGTGATGATCTGCCACTCTATTCTTTGCGTAAACATGCTACTGTTCAGTTTCAGTACTAGGCATAGTACGAACCAAAGACCTGGCTGCCTAAAAAGGTTGGTGAATGAGTGAAATCCACTGGCCGAAGATTTAAAACTTACAGCATACGTTGGTGCTCTATGCTCATACACGAAGATGTGATGAGTACAATCCGAGAATTCAGGCACAGTGATGATAAAACTATTGTAGGAACACTCCAACCACACCTGCCACATATATAGGGCTGGGGATCAATCTGCTTCTAGCGAGAATATAGCCGATTAAAATCGCATTTCCGTTAACTCACTCGAATGAATCCAAACAATCTGACTATGACGAAGTCATGAGCTACGGCATATGGCGTTCAACTTATAACACTCAAAACCCCTATATGCACTGAACCATCTTCATGAGTCTTTCTTATACGAGGATGCTCTATGGGCTCAAAAATGCATCATGCGCGTACATGCAGACAACGGTTACATGTGTCAAACAAGCTTGCTCGTCTGGATTCTTCAACCGAGGTCGGAGTTTTTCCGTGCTGAAAGTGCAGTTGGTTGGAACCTCCGTGCAGCGTTTACGACATAATCAATCAATAAAGATATGAAGTGATTACTTAGACTCAGCTTTTGTGCACATGACTTGTGGACCATAAGTGAATAGACAGGCGTACAGACTAATTATCGGAGTGATCACAAAACCTAGCCTATCCCACTGGATGTTCAGTAACATCCGTCTTTGATGTTCATGATCTAGCCAAGAAAACTGTCAGACAACAAATTTCCTAGAATAATAATATTCCAAATATTTCCTTACTTATCGATTTCGACAGCTCAACTACATAGTTCATACATCATCTCACCTTCTGACTAACAGATCCCTGTTTATGTACTCTCGGGAGAGTCGCAAAAGAGGAGTGCGGTCGCAACACGATGATGATGACACAGCCGACTGGTTTGCGGTCATGGTTTAGGCGACCAAACTAAATGTTTCTGATAAACCAAATCATTTTAAAATGTTGTGAATGATTAACGAATCAGCCCATATACAATAAACTCTACAGGGTGTGACTGGATATAATAGGCTATTCTCAAAGGCTTCACTAAAACGTCCAAACAAGTGGACCTGATAACAATATCAAGACTGACGAATACAGTTAATCGTGCGGCATTATTCATATCGACAACTTTCTTAATAAAGGTCTTACACCAGAAGACAATTGCCACCGTGTTGTGTACTAAAATGTAGATAGACTGATTAGTAACAGGTGTAGCTACAAACGCTGCGAAAGTCGTGCTCCAAAAGTAGAGAAGTGTAATTTATACCAACCGAATTCCCGACTACATATAAAGACTGTCCAAACCTTAACAACCATGTGAATGGTTAAATTAAACTCCACTGGATTCGATGTATTCAGGACTAACACGCGTTGGCTGGTCTCTGATTACATTTAGAAGGTCTCTGAGACGGAGCTTGTTTGCTGGAAGCAAAAATCTTCACTACTACAGAATTGTCCGTCTATTAAGAGCATCCTCTGATCTTCTAACGTCCTTATTTGATAAATAAGAACCTTGACTGATCGTTAAACATATACGGGTTCACCTAAGCACGGGATGGTGACACGGAATCCACACAATCATTATAGTGCAAGTTAGAATTGAACATCACTTGATGTCTTCTATCGGATGGTGCAACGTAAGTAATTCAAACTGTCAGTTCTTGTCCAAGAACGCGTGACCATTCAAATTAGTTTTGAGTGAAGATCGCATATATTCCTCTGAATAACACCGACTGTTCATTAGAACGTAGTATCGACAATCTGATTAGAGGTAGTAAACAATTATGTAAACTACACTGAATGCATTTCAGACTGCTTGTAGGTCTGACTGATCAATTTTGTGCGGAGAGTCAGCATCGTTTAGACATGACACACATGGCTATTGTTCTTAACTTTAGTATAGATCCATTGGCTCCTGATTTCGACCGTTCCGGTGACTTTTGTCGAATACATGGCAGTTTGGTTTATGTAACCTACTTTCTGATTGTGTGGGGATACACAGCTGCAAAATAGGTCACATTCAATAAATCGAGAGCTAAGGATTATCCACTTTAGACCCGCTGGGCAATCAGTACTAAGATACGGGTGAATTTAGGTTAGAGTGTATTGGGTGAACAGTGGAATTCATGTGTGTCATGCACAGGCGATGCTGACTATCCCTCACAGTTATGATTAAAACAGTCAACCGAACTTACAACACGGGGATGTCGTCACTGGTGAGTTTCTTTGGTGGCATTGCCGTATCCACGACTGGCTCCACACGGAGTGTTGCATTTGACTCAGGATCTGTGTAGACCGTAGGACTGAGGTTGAATCTGGTAGGCAGTCGCGAGAAAGTTCCAGGAGTGGATGTGACTGTCGGAGAGCAATTAAGTGCGTTTCGCGAAACCGACCGCGTTGGTGTTGTGGCGCTCTCCTGTTTGCAATATGGGACGACGTATTCGTTGTTGGGCTGGAAATAAAGGACCGGAATGCATTCAGAACGACCGGTACGAAAAAGCTCATGTATGGGGTAATGCAAAGCAAACTCGGACGCGGTGGACAAATGAGGCCCACCAGTGCTTATATCTGCGGTCAAGCTTCGGTTCGAACCGATCACTCAGATCGGTGCACACTTGTTCGCACATCTTCCTGTCCTCCCAGAGCAAGCAATAACAAGTTATTGCGATCCGATGTGGAAAACTGTTCTGACGCTAGTTTGTGTGTAACTGCGCGTGCACGTGTGCGTTCATGCACGAGTGCCAGAACGATTGTGTATGAGGCCTGCCTGCGCATGCAAAAACGGAAACAGAATTGCGTATGGATGTTGTGTTGGTACATGTCAGACATGCGATGATTACGGAAACAAGTTCGGACTGGAGCGGCCCAGATCCGAAAGCGGCGTGACACTTACCATGCGGATCAAATCCATGGCAAACGCCAGGCCTGTACGTGCCCGCTCAGTGGCGTGCAAGCTGGTTGTGGGGACGCCCGACTCGTTTGTGCAAGTCGTGTGCACACCACTAAGCAGCTGTGAAATGTGTTCGGGAAAGCTGGTAGCTTCGAAAGGCCGAACAGCAGGATGCAAAAGTTGGACGCTGCTGCAGATCGGATGGTCCGATTCCGTGGGCATAGGCAGAACGTGTTCCATTGTTTCCACAACCTCCCGCTTCGTTGTCGTTGTATCCGACCCCAGGAGAAGACACGGCGTGGACAAAACAACTAACGTACTGTGACCACTACTTCACACCACGACGATGAAGTCTCTAGTGTGGCCTTCGGATTGTCAGCTCCACGGCTCACGGTATCCAACTTGTGCTGACCCCAGGGTGTGGACATAACAGCGCACATACAGAGACACACATACACAACACGCACGTGCATGTGAAAAGATTGCAGGTGCGTGGTGTGTAGGGGGGTGACGCCCATACGGCACTCCGACTTTATGAGCTTGATGGCGCGTCACGCGGTGCCAAACGGGGGTCTTTGGCCGGGAGGTGAGCGCGCACAAATGACCGAGACGTGCAACAGTCACCTACCCACCGTAGACTTGAATAGGCCAATCATAAGGTCAAGCCTGTTTGCTGAACCAATCAAACCTGGCAGATTCATGTTTGTTTAAACGCGCTAAACCCCTCGAGTGGTAGTGCTCTGATCGGTAGACCCCTTGTATGAGCAAGTCACGTGACTAGGCTGTACTGAGCCCGCGACCAAACCTTAGAAGTGGACATGGGCTGGTTTTCACCTTGAAAACCGGTTGAAAAATGGACTGTAACTGAATGGTTCAGTCGTGTTAGTGGACAATCGTAATCGTGACCATACACGCTCTGTACTTTAGTAACCAAAATTGCGGACAGAGTCCCGGGGCTAGGCAAAGATGAACTAAGGTGTGCGAGGAACTAAAGCGGACATCAAGTACATGTACAACCGTTTCACACGTACTGCACCAAATTCGGCAACCAACATTCCAGTTAAATACTGTTCACTATGCGCACTAGACGAGCATGCGGATTACCTTGACCAATGAAAGCTCGAATGTCCCAGCTGGATGTACTTCTGAGCTTCAGTGGTAAAAATGTACGCTGATCTCAATGGCTTGTGTTGTCCCCCATGCTTTTGCTATCCAACTAACTTAATCAAACTAAAAGATGTAGTCACGGTCCCGGGCCCCTCTCAAAACTTATTTCAGACCACTGTGATTGGGTATAAGCTTTCGATCTTCTGCCCTGCGATCATATTAGTCCCAGGCGTTTCCAATGCTGTTTAGATTTGGCGAGTGTGCTAACTAGAAAAAGGAGCGAATTCCGCAATTCATTTTGAACCGTTCGAACCTCTCCTCTGCCGATGAGGCTTCTTCTTCATAAGTCTGGCTGTTCACAGGTTTACAGTTCACTTTGCCCACTCATCCATACCGCTTCCCACTCAGCCATGGAACCTTCTTCTTCCTAAACAGTTGGACCATCTTAATTGATGATTGATACTTTCCCCTCAAAACTCGAAGTCTTCCGTAGCAGTTACACCAGGTGAACTTAACATCACTCACTCAGGTAATCCAACAAACCGCAGTTTTCCTAAACTTAACACCTTATGACCTAAGTCAACTTTGTCCCATAAATGATAAATAATCCGACTTCCATCGGATAATCGCCTCGATGTACTTTCTGATAATGATCATGGTGTTAGCCCGTACAAAGTCGATCCGTTAGAAGTTGACCCTCCCTATTTTTTCTCTGATTTGTATTACTGATGAGTAGATTACTGATGAGTAGTCGGGGATTTGGTTTATTTTCAAGTTGGCTGTCTGATTTGTGTGTTCACCTCCAAACCGGCTGAGCTGTGCTTACACTGTTTTAGTTCCTCTTTCATTAGCTTTGAAAACAATTGTCCGGAATGCCCCTGTTGGTGCGCATTTCAATGGTTCATCAGGACTGATAACTTAAACAAGATTGCTGGACAGTTGCTGACTCTTCCGATTAGAGGTCAATAACAACTATGTTGACCTTTTGAATAGCACAATTTTAATCATGCGAGCAGTATACTATGTGGTTATTGTGTTAGTGATATCGCTACCGGATGATGGACGCAGCACATGAGTGCCGAGTCATACAGTCGGTGTGTGCTGAGGATACTACAACAGCCACAAACATGCCAAAAATCTTAGTGAAAGTTTAGGTAAGTCGTACATTTTTCTCGTGAAACCTTAGTATTTTTACTGGAACGAATTTTTGTGGGCCTTGTATGCATAGATCGTTTACTACTCCGAATAACCGATCGGAGTTATTTCACAGGCACCCTAAGCATCAGAGGGGAAAATCGATCAGTATTCTTATGCCGGCCTAAATGTGAGCCCACTGGGAATGTCGTTTGCAACTCATCTATCCTTCTTGTAAATTGCACAGAGGAACTAGAAGTCACAAAACCCCTGGGTAGTAAACAGCATACGGTGCCATCTCAGGTCTTCAAATCATACTCACCACTCCGGCTCACCCGAGTTATCAAAATGTCAAACGTGACAGAAAGGTCACAGTATGTCTCAGGAGTATATCTTCGATGATAGAGGCCACTCGAAGTGGGTGGAGAGTAGACCACTACAACTTGTAATTTCGTGTTAATCTGAATATAAATTAAGTAACTGCAATCAATAAAAAAACGAGTAAATACTACACCCAAAATTATTTAGTTAATTAGTGCCATATTTGCTGCGGAGGTATTCAAACTTTTGTAATCCAATTTGAACAACCCTCTAAGGTTGGATTGTGAAGTTACTCCTAACGGAAAGACAGCCAGCTTCGTGTATATCGTCTGTCGGATACTTACGAATCCGTTAGCTTCTACTGTCTTAGACCACGATGCTAATTAAACGCAATCTTAATTACTGAGGTTAACCCTCAAACTGCCGGCTGGTGAAGACAATACACAAATTGGGGTCACTGCTAGGTTTGAGGTTAATGGAAAATTCATTAAGGCGTTTTGGAGGCCAATACAACGATGTGTCATTAATGAGGTCAGCCTAGTTTCAGGTCAGGATATTGATGACCTCATATATACCACACTCAGTTTGCGAGTTTTGTGCCCGATTTGAACTCACTAGCTAATAGAGAGGCACACACGTGTACTGATACAGTAGTGACGGCCGGGTCATCGTGGGCAAACAGGGCAGGTCAAGCTGATTTCGTACACAAATCTACCAATCGGACAGTCATCCGGACTTGTGGCTGCCTGTAGACTTGACAGGCTTCCGGCACAAGCGTCCAAACTCGGGTAGACAGAGAGATAGAGTGAGTGAACAATGTGATATGGAGAATGTATCGTGTAGGTAGTGGCACACATAACCAGAGTTCACTACAGAATGAAGCGGGTTATAACGTGACAATTTAATAGGTGTTACATACACATAGGTGTAGCGGCTGTTGCTATTTATTTGCATTTGTAGAGTTGAACAGGATGGCAGTAAACGGTGACTCCGGTTAAGAATTAAACCGACCGTCCTTTGGTGTGAACTCTGGACACACTGCCGATAGCCCGAAAAGACAACCATCATCAGAAGTCCGTGATTAGCGGTAAAAATAATGATTAATAATTTGAGTGAAGTTAAAGTTTGGCTTTTCACATGACTGAGAAGTCTTGCTTGCTGTATTGTCGATTAAAATTGCCCTGAGGCTATTATGGCTGAAGTTGCACAAGTGATTACTCAATCAACGTCTCGTTTGTGGTCACCGGGTAAGTAGTGAACTGAGGATTGCCCCAGAAATACCACAGCTAGAGCCCTAATTCAAATCCGTGGAATGATATGCATCCCCGCCCAGTTTCTGATTGACTTGCTAACTGAGATGCAGGATGCATTCGGAAGAGGAAACATTCCCAATCAAACATAGTTATAAAGGGAACTTTTTCCCCAGGTCTATGAGAGAAACATTTTTGGAAGACTGAAACAAAACCTAATTCCCCTAAGAAGAAACAATGCGGTAGTCTTGTCGGGCCGATTTTCGGGCTCGTCTAAAGAGTGGCCGAAGGGCGGATCAGCAAACTGCACGAAACATTCGGTAAAAAACCTTCACACGTTGCTCCGGTAAGCTAAAATCTGATCTGCGCTCCACATATGTAACCAGCCCAAGGTTAGTTTACTAGATTGGAGAAATGAACACTATACAGTTTAGTCATACAATTTATTGATGGTTCTTAAGATAGTGGTCATGATTATGCAATCTGTTCGGTCCGGACATGGACACCAGGTCATGGAAGATTTAGTGTTTTGACGAAACGTTTTTGAATACATAGTGGAGGGAGAGTAATCGGATGGATATCGCTTCTGCGACTGCTAACAAACGCTGTTTGATCTGTTTTGATTGAAAATCAGGAGCCGGACAGAGAGGACGGAATGAGTCATGGAGATCGATTGACTGGTTGGACTCCATTAAGTGCGCAATGATAAAAGACGAGCAGGTTATTGCCAAGCTCCGAGTTAGCCACACCGGATGGTACTGCCGAATGAGTTCGGATAATCGCGGTGCCGTGCGGCCTACGTTTACTCAAAATACTGAATCTTCCATAGCCTAGTGTCCACGTCCGGACCGAACAGACTACGTAGCTATGACGACCATACAGTTCAGTTTTCCTATTTAAACCAAAGGAACAATGGTCAGCCGCCCGTGAGTTTTGCATGGGTCTCTGGACTCATTTGTTTGCAAGACGGAGTTGCTGGGATCCGTGTTGACCTAAAGTCTCTCAGCTAACAACCCGGATGTGTGAGTGATAGTTATTAATGGTAATCTACACTCAGCGACGGCATGATTCATCGTTCGTGAAAAAGGTATTTTTTCCTCTCGGCGATTAGATTATTGTGATTCGGGCGAGCCGAAGACACAAGGTTCATCATCCTAGTGTTCTAGTGACCAATGCTTGTCGTCATGATAAATTTCAGGCGGTGGCCACTCGATAGACTGTCACTTGCATTCTATGATACCAAAGAGAAGTTTCTGCGAGATCGAAGTATAAGTTGGGAGATTTTGTATATTTGGACGGTGTGCACGACATAACCCTTTAATGTACTCACACTTATGGGGATCCGTGAATTGAGGCCTTTTGCCTCCCAAACCGAACCGCCACTACGGAAAAACAAGCCTGTTCCTCTCAGATGTTACTAGTTAACGGGTACACAAAATCGGCCCGTGAATACCATGTTCGCCTATTTTTATTGATAAATCCGAGAGACACTTTCCTTATTGACTAACCCAAAACATGTGAAATGGGCTCAGTGTGTAATGAAACAGATAGACTCGACAATAAACGTGGAGACAGCACCTGAAAGCAAACCGCTCATTTCACAATTCCCGGCATTTAGTGTAGTTTATACAACTAATCCTATACGGTTGCTACGTTTGGCGGCGATTTACCACACACCCCTCATTCACATTCTTCCTCCTATAGGTAGCACAAACGAATCGTCTGTGTTACCATACCTAGTTGATATAAAAATCTGGTCAGGAAATGTAGGATTCTGTTTCCTGATATTATTGTGATTTGTTTGGTGTTTAAAATTTTCTGGAAACCACAACTTACCCCTAAGCAAATGTGTTGAATTTTTAGCGGACATTTAGACTAAGCACAACTTTCATGTTAGCTTATCACAAACCTAACAGAACGATTAAGAGAATGGACAAGCTAATCATGTACAATTATCACGTGGTGCTCAATGATAACATTATGGTCGATAGTTAAGTTCATGAGAGATGTACAAGGTACCCTCTAGTTATTCACTTTAAAGGAATATGTACAAGACTCAAGTTTCCGTGGTATAGTTCACTTCTGATTTTCTGTTCAAATAGGACTTTTCGATCGGTTTATTTCAGAACGATGTGTCATACGTTTGGTTTGTTCACAATCAATGGGGTACATCCTTGTTTAGATCAAACAAATAACATTAACTATTGTCTTTTTCAATATACGCGTCATCTGAGAGAATTTTTGTTACTCATACCAACTATATCTTAGGGGAAATGAAAGGTAGTGATTCTACAACTTAACGGACCTTTGAAATATCTTCACACCAACTGGCAAGCGAATTGACTGTATTCCACAGTTTTAGTTATTCTTATCACAGAGATATCTGAAAGTTACTTTGCATTCCAAAACGAAACAAGGTGCTCACATCAGTTTATCATTTGGTACTTATTAACTGTCTACTTCATTACTGTAAAATCATTCAAATAGGAGAATAGGCTGGACATAATACCATAGAGACTATCAACAAACACATCTTCACCGTTTGTAAAGTGCGACTGTACTATTCGCCTATTTAAGAGTTTATAGATATAGCAATGTCCAAATTAGTTGAGCCTGTTTCCCAATGTCTGAGATTTCTTTATCTTAATCTTTTCATTTATTGTGTTGTTCTTCTCGTCTTAATACATATGCCTTGCTGGAATGCACCAAAAATTCAACATTAGTGCCGAGTGAGAACTGCCTGTTAATCAATCTCTTGGCTTCTTTTTGTGAACAGAACGCAAATAGTTCTTTCTTATTCAGTAGTCCGAAATTGTATGGGCAAATGTTCGAAACTTGTGATTTCATGAGAAAATAACTTGCCAATGCGCATTTAGATGTGAGTCGCAGCTCACTACCTGCTATCCATTGATGTTGGTATCATCTGCTAAAACACCAAGAATGTACCCCCCTAAATCGTGGTGGATTCCTTATCATTATGTGTGAAAGTACTTTATACGTTTTTATGTCAATAGATGTTGCAAATGGTATGTTCCTTCTACTACTGAACAGAGCTTCGTTTCACTGGACCGTGGGTACCACACACTTGACTGATGATGTGGATGCACTTGAGATTCAGAAATTAACCACCTTCCGTGTGGATTATTGTGCGATTTCCATTCAGACGGTTAATAATAGGGTAGTAGTAAGTAACCTTATGGGTTTTGCAGATATATGAAGCTTGGACAACCGTTCGAGACTGCACTGCCTTAAGTTTAGCACACTGTGATTCCTCTCCTTGTTAACCACCCGTGAACACTGCTCAGCCGTGACCAATTAGGGAGTTGAAAAATCTTAGCAACGCATCAAATTTTCTAACAAATTCTAGCCGTTTGTGTTCTCCTTAGCATGTTTACAAACACATGAGTTCAGGTGGATACTATTTTTGTACTGCTACTTTGTGGTTAAATCACTTTGGCGGAATACAATGATGCGATTTGTCTGCCCGCCGATTAGCCAGTCACTTGGCGTGTGTATCTGAACACTGATGCTGGTGATTCACGGTGTGGATGCAATGAACATTTGCGTTGTCTCATTTCTCAACTGTTCTGTATTAAATACACGCTGATTCATACGTAGCACATCGTTCACCATACTCTGCAATCGTATATTGCTCCTGATTTGATTCATCCGTATTGATTACACAGCAGGAAAAAGTGCGTTCACGCGAGTCAGAATTCTTAGGTGTGGTTCTTCAAAGTACACAGGGCAGTGATTATAGATCGCCATGTCTAGTTTCACAACTACCGAGAGTTTGTTCACTGGTGAAATCGAGTTGTTATAGATCATACGTAGGTGATAGAAGGCTCCATCTTCTTATTGGTGTCTCTATTCCGTAGCAGTCAGGGCCACAAATACAGTCCAATATGTTATTCCCATAGAAAATCAGCCTGTAGAAACTCGTTAGAATACATCTACATATTAATAATTGGACGGGCAAAGTGTGTTAGTTAGAGGCAAGTATGAGTAATGCATATAACACTGATAACTCAGTGAAAATAACTACTACAATTCACAGTTTAAATATACCGATTTACAGTCACGCGCTTCTGTGCATATCAGATACATCCAAACAAAGACGTCAATGGCCATAAGTTTTACATATTTACGGTACACGTCCATCCGACAAGAATCGTAGAATATTTATAGTAAATTATCAGTCGATGAGAGTAGTGAAGCAGGTTATGAGCAGAATAGCTCTGAATCTATCAGTGGAAACAATAGTGAGGAGTTTCCTAGTTCAAAGTCTTGTGACGAAGAAGGCTCCTGTATTTATCATCGTTGACACAATTAGAGAGTGTCTTCGGGAAAACAAAAGATGTTGACCTAATTTGAGGAGAACCAAGAGTGAATTCTCTAGAGCGGTTTGTCCTTCATGCTTCCCAGTGGAATCATTTATATCAATGAAGATAACTTATTAAGTTAGCATCTTCAGGTAATCTCTCCCCTTTGCACGTGCAGAATTTCATCCCCCATTCGAGACAAAAACAAATCATACGCACACGATCTCAACAACAAATGGCAGTTCGTCACAGCCAATGGTGTACCAGTGTTGTGTCCACAAAAGACGCTTGACCAACAAGTTGGCTTGTTGCGCAAACTTCCGTACAGGTCATGTCAAAAACTAAACCACAAACGCGTGCACTCATTTGCACGACAGACATGCACTCACATACATTGGGTGACAGTACGTGGTCATTCGCCTTGGTGAAAGTTTGCACACATTATGTACACACTGTTCCGATAGTCTATTCTTGTCCGTTGTGTTCGGGGCTTGTCCTTTTGTTCCCGAATGTCGCCCGTGGTAATACACTACTTGTGAGTAGTGTACTACTCACAACGAAACTGCCCGTTATATAACACAGTAATCATACCATCTCTGGTTCATTCGGTCAGTCCACTTTTGTTATTAGTACTATTGATACTGTTCCGTAACCGTGTCAGTAGCACTTGTTCTCTTGGGTTATTCAACATCACTGTTGAGGTGAGCGGTATCCCGAGCCAAAATACCTATTCTTCAGGGGCATGGCTGATGTTAATGATGATGGTCACGACGGTAGTCAACTGAGAGAGTTGTAAACTAGGCAGTATAAACTGATAAACCTTATCAAGTAATTTACAACCTTCATCCAGTTTAATATCTGTAGGACAGACGTTTAAGCTAATCACGGGAATGTTCATCAACGTGGATCCCATCTGACAAATATGATTACGGTGCGAATGACAGAATGTAATCAACACCAGCGGATAAAGATTCTAACGATGTGCAACAACCGGTAGGAATACGGATTTCGTTGCAACACAAGTTAATTTTACACCTTCGATTTCTTCCTAACGCCCAATACGTTCAAATCTATTGATTATTTTATCTCCATGTCTTAGAAACACAAGGTACTAGCAGTTTTTTGGTGCTTATTTCCAAATAGAAGTTGTCTACTAGTTTCTTTCTTGGTCCAACCTGTCAGGTAATTAGGTATCACGTTAAGACATGACCAGGCGTAATTCTCACGACTTACGCTTCATAGTTAAAGTCGTTTTCAAATCCGTATTGTAAATGGACGCATATCCTGTCTTTCTGACTATACTGTTCTCTGATTATTTTTCTTCCCAGATCCATGAGGCATCTGTTTAAATGCAACAGCATTGCCCGTTATTGTCTCACTGAATCTGTCGTGTTTCAACATGTTAAAACGTGAATCTCGATTACCTTCACAACGTTGACCGAGTTCGATCATCCTCTTTATTGGAGTCCTTCTAAAAATGTATATCCACTTCATGCATACGGTTCCCTCAGTTAACGTGGCCTCACATTACTCTCAATATTTCTGAGAAAGAAGCAACTGCAAAACTACGGTGAAAACTTTATTGGTCTGTGTGCTGAACAACTGTCTGTGCAAATGCTAAATATTCGCCTCTCAGGGTGCACAAAGAAGTTTGTTGACTTGAATTGACGTGAGTCGAACAGTTTGCACACATTTTGTGCTTACTGTAGACACATGTACTGGAGACAATGAATGAATGTACTCATCGGACACGCTTGCCGTATATATGTAAGAATTATCACGAATACACTCCATTAGACCGTGGATCAGTCCAAATGCTGTAGCTGAAGAATGAATGTGAGCATTGTTCTTCCATGAGCAGACAAGAAAAAACATCCAGGAATTCGTGCAAAATGAGCAATAACTGTCACACCGGATCTTATCAATCAACTAATACAGATTCAGTAAGAAATGTTCTCAGTCATGTGGGTTGATTTGTGAAAAGTGTAACAAAAATAACGCTGACTACTTCAAAGCAATCGAACCATTAAACGGTGTAGTTTATAGGGTTTTATAAAAGGGTTGCAGACAGAAACTTATCATGGTTATGCCTACCAGATCCTGTAGTGAGCAGTTCAATCAGAATGATAATCAGTGAGCACAGTGGTTTGGGAAAATCAGAGGGTGTAAATGTTGATGCGAAACGAAGTTTCTAAGAAGAATGAAAGATAACCAGATAGAAGAAAATAAATCCAGAAGTAGACCATCTAATATAACGTACATATTATTGATCAACATACTTCAACACAGAAATCCAGTAGCTGATTAGAATTAGTTATGAGATCTGGAAGATAGTTTCACTTTACCGAAAAGAGTCTGATGATTACACGGCCTGGAGGCTGAAGTTATGCTAGCAATCACATGCTTTCGTTAATTCGTCAGCTATATAAAGAGTACGTAGAGTTAGATGACAATATCTAACGGATCTATAATGGAAAAACCAAGTCACTCGGTAATCAGTTGGTGACGGTATGATTGGTTCCTAACGTCCGTTCATTGGCTCACCCAGGCAAACTGACCACCGATCGGCCGATCTGATACCAGGATAGACGCAACGCCTGAATAAACCGTTTTTCATTAAATCTGTCAGGACAGGCAGCCTGATTCCCTTCACTTCTATAGTACAGAGTGACCTAATTAAGCCTTTGATGAATTACTTAGCACAGGACAGACTAATTGGAAGGCTCAGCCAAGTGACCGAGCATATCGCTCATAACGGTTCCTGTTTCCCCGTCCCCCAACCACCGTTGTTGTTGTTCCTGGATTCGTTTTGAAAGCTGTCGTGACGTTCAACCAACATAACCTGTCAGACAGGAACAGAAGAAAGCGTATATATATATATATATATATATATATATATATGAACCGACAGTCTTCATTATACAACCGGAGAACTGGAGGTGTGATGAGTTGCACACGGAGCTGTGTTGTTTCATAGGGCTTGCTGATTACCTGGTTCTGTTAGTTATCCATTAAACAGAGTTTCTATTTTTCAAATTCACTCGAATAAGCCCGGACTGCTTTCATCTATCAGGTACATCCTGTTTACAATGCATTCTGATCACGTTTCCAGTGGTAAACCATCCGGGGTGGCTGTTATTGTGGAGCACGTTGTGTATTACTTTCTCTCATTGAATAACATATTCATTGAAGATTGTATACGCCTCCCATAGTCAAATACAATGGCAGTGTGTTACTTCAGAAGGCTGGGTTACAGACACACCTTACCTGTCTGGTACAGCCATCCCTCTACCCGAGAGATGGGTAAGAATTAACCTCAAATTGAGCCTAACTACAAACTAAATTTTGTACACATATGACAACTACCTTCGCACTGAGCTGTATTTTTCGGCTAGTGTTCTATAAAATTCGGCAGAGAATTTCAGTCCCCCCTCTGCCAAATTGGCGTGTTCGCTAATGCTCCATTGGACTTACACTATGCACGACTGGATCATCACTTTAGTCACAGCCATCATTGTGAATGACCCTGACAACCGAGCTATCACACTGAACCAGCAGCTGAACTAATCTGTCACCTGTCGAAAGGATTTCACTTCGCAGTTCCTGTTAACTCTTGTCCCATAGGAATTCAATTTGTACCATCCCCATTTTTGTAGCTTAATCGATGAGATGTGAACCTGGGACTGGCACTGATGTGGAGACTCCCTAGTCAGGGCCTCCTTCTATATACCCACTGACCACTTTACTAACGGATTCACACTTGTTAACTGACACAGAGCGTGCTTCGAATCTGCTCCTCCGGTTTCTGAAACTGACTCTCACAGAGCCATTGATACTTTCAAAGAGAGGGAATTAGACCAGGAAACAGCTTGGGTATCCAGAATCTGAATCCGAATAGGAAATATTACCTACTAATCAACATATGGTGAACTTTGACTGCGAAGTGAACCAATACGAGGAATGTTCTGGCCCGATATGGTCACTTATTTCTCACTACATCAAGATCTTTTCTTATACATTAGCTTGTAATTGCTGCTTAGAGAGCCAGCTTCTAACGAGAAACGGTTGTGAATCATTAATATCACACTATGGCTACCACTTAATCAATGGAGACCATAGACCGTTTTCCCCCCAAGCTCTCAAGTAACAACAGTTTGTCTCAGAACGGATTAGGCTGCAATATCTCGAGCGGGCAGGTTGTTGTAACCCCAAGGACAGAGGTCTCGCGTCCAGTATACCACAATTTTAGTGCTAAGTATGCAATCCGACAGGGGGCATCCTCGCGTATATCGTTTTCAGCTGAGTCCTATAGATCGACGTGTTCGTGGGAAGACCAGCACTTACTTTGGTTGCAAGCAACTTCATTCTGTACTTACTAAAACTACCTAACTACTCACGACTCCTTTGTTGAAAGCGATCAAACAATATATTCACCGAACTGCCTCCCGTCTTCAGCATCAGGATACTTGCTCCGTGCTTGGCACCATTGTGGTGAAACGGAACTGACGTACTTCATTCCGTTGTTTACAACCTATTGACTGTGAGTGCGTGTTATGGAGCATGCAAGGCGCGAACTCATCCCAGGCTCAAACAAAATGAGTTCACGTGATGACGAGTGAGCAGACCAGTTGGTCAAACGAACCCCACCCGCAAAAACGATGTGAATAAATTGGGTGGACAAGGCCTGGAGTGGACGCTCACGCAGACAGAACGAAAAAGGACGACTGGGAGGGAGGCCGGCAAGTAAACTTTGGCTCGTGTCCAGATCACGCAGATTTTGATGGGCATACACGTTAGTAGCGAGCCGACCGTCATCCCACTCATCATTTTACCGTAAATTTTTTTCCCTGTGTATTGCTTAGTTGTGCGTGGTTCCGGATTAATTTGTGCATCTGTGGTTGTGCGTGAGTGCGTCCACTAACGTGTGTGTGTGTGTGTGTGTGTGTGTGTGTGTGTGTGCACGCGCCCACATCCTCACGGGGCTAACAACCCTAACGCAAGCCTGCATTACCGGTTCGGGAGGTCGAAATGATGGCGCGCCCAAACGTTCACATGGCTCAGGTTCTCTTAGGACGACAGTGAGCACCTTGGCAATGTGCCAAACTACGCTCATAAGCACGGGTCTGCAACTCAATTGTGGGGGCAGACTTTTCCGGATCGCGCAAGCGATGGGAATCCTAGTCGCAACTGTCCCAGTACACGGAAGTGTGGATCAAAACAGATGTGCGCACATGTGATAAAAGTGCCCAGTCATGACGACTAAGTGATCTGTTGTTGGCAAACAATGAAATTAGACACCGGTAAATCGCCTGTTTGTCATCGCGTCCTATCAGTGTCGATTGCAACGAAGCCCAGAGCAGCTTGCGGGATAGGTACCATGAAAAAACGACCTCACGTTCACATTCACAGGGGCAAACAGAAAGGAATACAGTGCACATTTTCAACCTCACACAATCCTCTCCACTGTGTCCTAAAAAGAGCTAGGGCCATAGTTTCGAGTTTTCGTATCATTCATCGGCTCCAACGGCATTAAGTGCCAAGTCGTTTTATGGTTTATAGCTGCTGATCAAACTGAATTGGATTGCATTGTCACAATGCTACCCGCAATAGGGGGTCAACTGTTTGTGGTCATTAAGGCTAACCAATTTAACAAAAAATAATCCGTCGCCATTTGCTTTCTGTTTCTCTTAAAAGTGCGTCACTTCTCTGTTCTGAAACTGACATTCCAATACCCGTTTCATCGCAACACATGAAATAGAAATGAGTTCAAAACATCTGTCTTCGTGTCAGAAGCAGAATTGCTTAACCCATAGAGCACCTATCTCGTACGTATCGTTTGCGACGGAGTGTTTAATTTATGTACGACCAGTGAACAGGTTGTTGAGTGCCATCAACTTCAAGTGTCTCAGACTTAAGACAACTGAAAACGGGCAGGTGAGAAATAACTGGAAAGATATGCAACATGATGAGACACAAACAAAAACGCTGATTTGATGAATGAAATAATCTACTGGAACGAAACCGGTCGTGGGCTGTGTCGGTCTGAGAGTGAACTTCACCAGACATAATATATACATAGATTCCAACCTCTGTGACTTTAACCAGTGCAGATTGACAACCTGAAGCACACTGCGTACGCTTAAACATTAACCGGGTGTTAATACTTTTCACACAGAAATGTCAGACTTTCTGCACAGTTATCCAGAAACTGTGTAAGTGTTCTACATCCGAGTTTCATGGTCACTTTGTGAAAAACGTTGAAAGATCTACTACCCGGATTCAAGGCGGATATGACTGATGAGCTGATCCGGTTAATCTTCCCCATTTCTCAGTATGTATCGTTAGAGCGCAATGTGCTGTTTCGTAACTTTATCGTTCAGATGGACGACCATGATCATCTGTGTTCGCTAATCAAACTGACTCTCGCTAAAGCAGAGTTGTCCGGCAATCGTTGAGTAGATGAGTTGGTCAGCGGTCAACATCGGCATCATCTTTTGCAAGTATGTCACATCTAATTTGTGTTCACATGCATCACAGCCTGGCTGATGCTGTCTGCTTTCTGATCCCCCTGCCTACTGAGACTGTTGGACTATGTGTTAATGAGCGACTGCATTTTCTAATCATTCTAGATCATCACTTACTTTCTTTTCCCATATTTTCCCTCGTCCTCTATGTTTCCATAAACTATTTATGGCTTGTGTTCTCTCGTTTAACAATTATACCAGGAAAAGACTATAGCGGCAAACTGTTTGCTATATTCTCCCAAAACTCTAACCTATATATCAACTTCGGGTCTGTCTGTACTGGTCAGGTAGACATTTTAGGGTTGCAAAATAAACTTATGCTCGTGATTGTAACCGCGAAACATCGAGTAGTTACTTGGTCCAACAGATTGTCTTTCTTTCGGTTGATATTCTAGGGCGATTGGACGAGTAAACCTCTAACAAACTGATCCTTTTAATAACGGCTTGGTTTGTGGATACCCACAAATCCAGAAAGTAACTGGAACAATAAACACAGTCGTTCAGACATTGATCGGCCTATCCAAACCGACGTTTCTATGTCACCTTGCCAGATCATCTGTCAGCTATGACAATAATCACACACAAAATTAATACTGGCAACGTCAATAGGCGCTTACAAAGAAGTTGTTTGCAAAAAAAACTTTCCGAAAGACGGTGTAGTAGATAGAACTGAAGTAGGACAAATATGAACTCAGGTGAAATTAGTTCTATTCCTCCACACAAATCATACCACCCGAGGACCGAGCCTCAACTACGGTCAACAGGTCGTTGTAAATCAATTTGTGTCTACACTACTGTTGCCACGGTAATCGACTGAGCCAAATTTAATTCACAAGACCTTTCCAATGCAACTGTTGTCTGAACTGATCGCTCCGCATAAACTAAAACAGCGCGACTTCCAATAACTCATTTACCAATTGTCTCGTTAACAAGGTCGGCTCACTATCCCAGCTGGTGCAAGTTGGGCATTGTTCATTATCATGCTGTCACAACCGCTCACGTGACAAAAGGTCGTGGTCGGCCGTGGGAGTTTGTAACCGACCGGGTGTGCAGTATGTCAGCTCTCGTCCTTGCTGTTCGATCACCCACCCGTCGATGAATCAGTCGACTTGGTTACCAAAGTTCAGTATGGTCCACTGTTCAGATTTTGCATGATTTTACCCTGTATGTCAAACCAACAGGTTGTCCTGTTGTGCACGTCTGGGTATGATGGGTGCACGATCGGTTGATTCTTCTCTTCACGGCATTCCCACGTGTTGTTTGACCGAGTCGGTTACGTCCCTAACTGGCTAGCCAGACGTCAAGTAAATTCAAATAATTAATGGGTACTCTGTAACTCACTGGAATAGCATGCCTGAGTTAAACTCGTAATGTCGAAACAACCACTTAGGAAGTGTCCGGCTTTATTGCAGTGTCTTGAGAACAATTAGCTGTGACCTGCTATGACTTGCTAACATTCTGCTGATGGTGTGCGCTGAAAGGTACCGAAAGTCGAACAAAGTTAACATACCAAGTACATTTCAGACGATAATATGACCTATGAAAGTGGTTGTATGTATTCGATACAGTCAGCTCCACCCGAGTCAGTGTCACCATGAATTATCATACCCACCAGTTGACACATCCCCCAGACAAGAACACTTCCATAACGAAATCACCAGGGTCTGTGCGACAGTACACCATAGACACATCGGTAAACAATCCTTGGCCTCTGGGGTAATTGTTATTTCCTCTATTGCGGTCGATATAATTGGTCGATAATTGACTTACAGCCTACAGCGTCAATGTGTCCCCTTTTTTGTTCCTATTGCCGCCATCTTTGAAATGTGCGGCAAAAGAGTACAAGTGACTACTCACACAAAGCTAGCAGATACACCGTGTCAGACCGCTGATTAACGAGGAGGAGTATAAGGCTGGGCCGACAGAATATCTGGCAAACATGTGCGGATCACACAAAGTACATGTGGTGGCGAGTTTGCTTTGTTAGTTCGGGTGGTTAATGAACGATCGACCAATTTTAGATGTCAATCAGGGGAGCATCGAAAAAACGGAAAAGCGCTTAGACAACGATGTCAGCGGACGACAGACATTTGACCTGCTGGCAAGTGTGTTCGATAGGTAATTAGTTCTACTTTTAGTAGGTTAGTTAAATATACTATGTTCTGCTTAAGGCTGTACGATAAGCTCATACATACTAGGGTAAGAATATCGTGCGAGTTATGGTTTCAAAAGTACAGTATACTTAACTGTGACTAACTCAATCATTGATAGACTATTGGGTAGTCTTCTGGACTGAACGCGGGTGGAGAAATCCGACTGATGTTTACAAGACAATCCTGCAACTTCATATGCCTTCTCTCCCATAACTACCGTCTTCTGCCTCGATCACATTTGGTTATTTTACCATGGGTTGTCAGGCTGAAGCTAACAGTCTTAACGGGAGACAGATTAAGTGCGACCGGCTCATTCTGCTGCATGGACACTCAGGGTGATTTTTTTTCTTCTGACCAATGAAACATATATGTTTAAGTGCTCTTGTCTATTTCTGGTTTCATATGAGTTAATCTGGTCAAACATCGCCAGCGTTATCATTGAACTGATAAGTGTACATCATTAGAAAAATGCCTATTGCTAAAACTCTTTTGTTGGTCGCTGACGACGAAGTCTACAAGGAATCCTTCTTTGTTTTGTGAGTTTGCGGACAGGCAGCTATTAATGCCAATAGACATTACGGGATTTTGGTTGACATTTCCAAAATTACTTGCATACCTCAGTTTACACCAACCAACTTATCAGTAATCAACAAACCGCTCATCAAATTGGTGTAATTACAGTGCTTTCAACTTGACGAGATGTTCTAATCCTGAGGTCATCGTTTGGAGCTAACAATGTAGTTACTGTCTTCTCTGGAGGCGATCAAGCAACCTGAGTACTATACACGTACTGACATAAATGAGCGTTCGCATTTGACAAGTTAATCATGCCTAGTGAAGATGTGACCAGAGTTCAAATCCCGAGTATGGTAACATGTGCACTATTGACCAGCTTTAACGATGGCGAACTTTCGTTAGTAATAATTCGTATATTAACTGAGGGCATCAAGAAGGTAGTATTATGTAGCAGTCTATGTAAACAGAATTCAATGACAATGAACAGAATGTTGTTTATAAACAACTCTTGGGAATGCCACTCACCATTGGTTAGTGCAAAAACTAAGGATGAAGTTCACACCGGAATGTGTACTTGTCCGTAATGTATGAAACTCAGGAAGTCACAAAAAGTCTGATATAACACAAGCACAATAAATGCTTACCTCCAACTTAAAAGCATATTTAGAATTGCTCCATAGCAGAATAGTCTTGTTTTGCGTTTAATGAATACACGAAGATAACCTTTTCGGTAAGCATGTGATGTAGCCGCAATTGATCTGATCAATTTCATTAGGTACTTATCACTCTATTTTGCAGAAACCTCTACATCGAACGGTTCTTGAGACTGCACTGTTATCGGTCCTATTCCAGCCGATTACTGATTCTACCTTTGAAAATAGGACAAAACTTGTTCCAGGAAGCATTCAAAACCTAGTGATTAGTGCAATCCCTGTGCAAACCGAGTTCCGCACTCTTCAAGAGAGTGCAAGAGAGTACTGGTGTGAGTGCTCTGACTAACACCTTTTTTACACTGATAAGTCATTAAAAATTCATAACTGCACAGGTCACTTTCGGATATTCAGCATCACGTTAATAACAAATCAACCATAAAGGTTCAGATTACCGCAGCAGAACTCAAATGGGCCAGTTATGTAATTACAGTTGCTCAAAGACTTGCATGAAAGAAGATGTGATATTGTTATTTAATCACCTACTGATTTCGATCCAATGTGCCTGGCTCATGTACTCTTGACTTATCAGTGGATGATTGTTGTAGCTTACCTCACTGTCATGGCCAGTTTGTTTTATGCAAACGGCTGACGATGTCCTCGTACAGATTAGTCTGGAGTGCCCCAATTGATATTGTCTGAAGTTGTATTAACACATCAGTTCTCTATCAGCCTGGTTTGCCAATAGAAACCAAAGGGCGATCACACAATCACATAACCCGAGATAGCTTTCAATGAGGCACTAACTTTTTAGCCACATACACTTCGCATCCTGAAGGAATGATACTCGGAGAGTGAAAGAATAACGTAGGGTTGAAGCTCCTTTTCTTTATCCAGCCGCACCAAAGGCGTTGGCGGTCAAACCTGACCACATATATGCACAGTGGAGTTATGATGTATCAGAAATGGTTAGCATTCAATGCTTGTTCCGCTTCAGATAGACCCCAATAGTCCAGTATTTCGCGTAAATAGCTTTCGTGACGATGAGGACGTACTTGATCTCAACTACCCCAGAGTTTATTCTGTGTAGTTGCATTGTATTCATCTTGCTACGAGACAACCGAGGACGGAAGTGATTGGTGATCACACTATGGTACAGTAAAGGGCAACAGATTGCTGGCCTCTTCAAACATTTGTTTTAGGCAATCATCCCAATTCCTTCGTTCTAACGTCCCTGGACGGAATCCTTCAATGGCATGTTTATGCGGTTAGAGTCAGCGCCGACATTTCCATCTTACAACACTCTACGATTCCCTTTACTGCGTTGTCTGTGTATATCGTAGGATCCAACATCTCACCCCAGTGCATGGCTTTCGGTTTAGATGGTCTGTGATCATACGGATTGCACACAGCTCTGATGGGCAGCGGAGTTGAGTGTTGTTTTTTAATTAACCATACATGAATCAAGGACAACATGCCTAAGGCACACTACCCAACACAATAGACCCCTTTCTTTGTCTGTAAACAAGAATAAACAGTTCGATCACAGTAGCCTCCCTTAAAGAAGCAGCTCAGAACATCCACTATTCAACAGTTGACAGCTGTTCTTTACTATGGCAATCATCACGGCTCATCACTTCACTCTGTTCTCACGGCCTTCAATGTACAATGGAAAGTTTTTTGTAAAAGAACGACTGTATTTTTCAGTTCGTGTTGGTCCATCGTGCGATCTAATCAATCTTAACAGTGTTCAGTCATAGTAGGGTATGGAAGTTGTGGGAAGATAGTGCGTGTATTCCATTTGATGTTGATCGTTCTCCGTCACGGACGTAGTGTCGCATGGCCAGTACAAATGATCAGTACAAATGGGCACAAGTTACTACCCGTGCAAATGTGATCTCGGTGGGGTTCTTCCAATGACATGCTACTCACGTGGGTCCCTTTGACTGATTAACGCGATGAATGCACATCTGGCAGTCGAATGAACTCAGCTTAATCCGAAGTGATTTGTGGTTTACATGCTTGTGCTCATGCTGGACTTTCACCACACGTCTGCCCAGCTGCCTAATTTCCGCTTACTAGTGGACGTAATGGTTCTCAATCTTTTGTTCGATTCAACTGTGAAACGCGGTTTAATAACGCATTCTTTTGTGAACAGATCAAAACTTCGAGTAAATTATGTTTGTGAGGTATTTTGTACGGTTAGTACTGTACTTTCAACGAACGACTTTTAACCATTTTCAGCCTTGATTGGTGAGAGGACGTCTGCTGGTGAAGGGTTTAATGTTTCTGGCAAATGTAACGCCACCCGCACTTGATCGCAGCCTTCCCATTCAGCTAAGCCTTCCGATTAGTCCACTTCGAAAGGAAGCAATAGACTCGAGTTTCGCTATTACTAGAGTTCATCAGTAGTGCCTATCCTTGTCCCGATAGCAGTTTACACTGTGACCCTCGTGCTTGTGAGACAAACATATTAGCCACACCGCCAGCAACCTCACAATAGGCATGACTGAATGACCAAATCCAAACGCTTAAACACAATCTCTTACGAATGGTATTAAGTTTGCCCAATCATTCTGAAAGGAGAATAAGCAGAATCGTTTCGTTCAATCCAGACGCTGACCCCATTATCAACATTTATTTCGAAGTGGGTTAGTCGAAAGCCTTATCTGAATGCGAACGTTGCTATCAAGTGTGAGGGGTGCACAATTTGAGATAACCTATATCCCCGAACCTCTGCTATTGGCTCGATGTTTTTAAGGGTCTACAGGTGAGGTTAGGGTCTACTTTCAGGCATGCAGTGAACTAAAACTCAATTTTGTCACCATTTCCATTGGATTGTAGGTCATCTTGATCTCCCAGACCCTCGGGACCCGTCTTTATTGGATTCACGAAGTACCACGGGCCTTAACTACCTTATCACCAGATGAGATTGCATTATTGGTAAAGTTATTGTACAGAAGCACTAGGAGTGAAATATTCCACAAATTCCCTCTCAACGATTCTTTATGATAGCACAGTTTTTGGACAAACAATGGTTGGTTAACGGTGTCCTTTCTGTGATTCATTCATACGCCAATGGAGCACGAAAAAATCAAACACAATTGGGGTGTTTATATTTTGTGATTCTGCATGTGTACTGTTACGTGAAACGACCCAGTGAACAAGCTTGCTATATGTGAGTAAATTTGCCAGCGTAGAAAACATTTTTTCATCTGGTAACTGTCAAAGTTCACAATACTTCCAGAAAGGACACGTTGAATTCACATCTCAACAATTCTCATGGGGTGTGTATGTGCGCATAGTAGCATTTTACTCGGTTCAATAGGAAATTGTACCACTTTGTCTACCCGGCGTCAAGGGAACTCAGGGGTTGGTAGCTGGCTCTCACAAAACACTGACCACACCTGATATAGGCAGAAGACACCAGCAACTGCTTCAATACTGCTGAATGGTAGATGACTGATCGTTGTAATTTGCCCAACCTCACTCAAAGCTGATGACAAGTTTTTCAATACAAACAACAGCTTTGTCCAGTCCATTTCGAAATGAAAAGCCGGACTAGAGTTTTGCTTACTGAGTGACATTTATCACTAGTGTACCTGTTTGTTCTTACCGGAACACTATCATGCTTGTAAAGAAAGTGTGCTGAACATTATTCCACAGACCTAATGTTTGGTTTGACCGTATGATCACGCAGGTACACATTCTGATCCCCAATTGCTTGTGGATATTGTCCTTTCGTCAAGTTAACTTCGGTCAATACGATCGGGATCGATGGTACCAAAATGATTCACACTGTGTTACTTAACTTTTCGATACACACATAGTTTGCCCATGCAATTTGTGATGGTTGTTACTCATTGGTCAAGTGAATATCGTAATTTTCGGTCACATAGTCACTGAATTAGATTACGGCTGGGACAAATATGATAATAAAGACCATCTACTATTATCTGAGTATGGAAATAAATTACGAGATAGCAGCCAGCAATGTTCCTCAGAGTTCGATGTAAACAATAAGGGTTGTGACATCAAACTCATTTCGTTTCTTCATCACGGGTAGTTGGTTTACTTCTTTTCTGGTTTTTAACATTGGGCTACTTTTACAACTAAGATCAAAGCAATATATGAAAACGGCAGAAGTTTTAGTTCTCATTCTTGAATTACCCACAGCCACCTAGTATTTCCATGTGTGGACAAGTTCGGTAGTTATTTGCGATCAAGCATCAGTCCCTTAAGACAGTAGAACAGTCTGAAAATCATTTGAGGATGTCGACTTCAGCGAACTATCGCAAGGTGATGTTCACAAATTGTGCAGCTTATAAACGAAAAGATTATTTTTCCAGTTCAAGCTCAAACGTGGTTCACATAAACCATCATACCAAGCTCACGGGTTTTTAACTATATCGGAATTTTATTTCCCAGTAATTTTTCCCGATCACAGCATGTTACCAGCGTCCCACCAAAAAGTTTGGCTGTCGCGCAAGGTATTCGCTTGCATCCCTTCTTGTTCTAAGCCCACTCAGCATGAATCGTATGTTAGCCTATTGACTTTACAGGTCCCTGATAATTTAACTAAGCTTTCCTATGTTTCTTGTAGACACAGTTATGTCACACGTGTTGGTTGCATCGGTTTTACTCATTTTAACGCCCTGGATAATTCTGCAACCAGCTATCTCTTCGATTTGCTCCATTCCGCTCACGACGTGTTCACTACAAACACATCTCTTAGTGATACAGGGGAATACAGCAGGCCCATATTTGTGCACACTTCACTTCAGAAAGCTTCAACTCTTTCTTACCTCGCTAGGTGTCCTTGTAACAAACACGAAATTGACAGTTTCACTAGAATTGTCGGTCATCCATTTTGTGAACTCATAGCTAGCTGACTGTGTTACTTTATTCGCCGGCAGATATCCAGTCGCTGTTGGAACGAAGTGAACAATTCATTTTTCTGTTGTTGACGTGCCTTCAGAATCTTCCAAACTGTTGCTAGATGGTTCCAACGAACTTTACTTCCTAAGTGGCCAAAAATACGATCAACTGAATTTGAAACCAGAGAGCTTGAGTACCCACAATACAACTATAACAATGTATAAATGTAAACACGGGTAAACTCTACGAACTGTCACTGCGAACAATCAACGGAAGGGTTTGTAGCTTATCCTCGGAAATATCCACTGTAACCATTTTTGAATCCACTGTCGACAACTAGTTGGAGTTAACCACATTTTCAGTATCCTTTCGGCTATATCCTCAAACACTGGACTGCAACTGTTTGTGACACACACATCGTGTGGTCAGCTAAATATTTATGGAAATAAACCAAACCCTTCATAGTCGTATTTACTGACTTGGTCTGCTTTTCTCTCACATTGCCAGGACATGTAATTCAGTCCAAATCTTGATAGTTTCATGGGACCAAACCCGGACCATCGTCATCCCTAAGTCCACAGAACCTGGGCCCTTCAAGTCAAACTAGTCTGTGAAATCGACACTCGGTTTGCAGTATACAGGCTGTACAGATGCAATTCAGTTAGGATGTTAGAATATCAGGACCTAACATTTGACGATGCACCACTGTTAGGACTACATGTGACTTTCAAAGTCTTTAACATCAGTGCTCACGTGAATTTCCAATATTGTTTGCCGCATACGCCTATTTTGTTCTCCGGGGAGCAGCAGCAAGATGAAGTGCGTGGGAGAGCATTCACACACCGTCCTGGTTCCCAGACCGACAGTGTCACGAAACCAGCCTGGCCGGTTTTTTAAGTGCACCGTTCGTTGCACAGGGACTAGACAAAATTCATAATTGACTCATTTGTAGCGAATCTCAGCGTGTACTGTGGTAACCCTGTGAGCGTGATACAAAACTTGACTCGAAGCGTGTCACGCAGTGGGGCATGGTGGTTATTTCCCCATCACCGTTGAGTCTGACAGGGTCAAGTCTTTCATGTCACATGGAGGCGTGATCAACCTATGTATTTATATACAACAGCGAAATCTAGACAGGTATTTCTCACAGAGGAATCAGCAAGTGTACAAAGCCACACGTTCGGACCACGAGCTTAGGCCCAGTCTATCAGGATATCACGTTTTACTTTGAAGAACAGTCACGAGTCTTACTTACCCTAATGTTCGTGGCCGTTGTGTCCAACTTGTGGTTCGTACGTGCACACAATGCTGACCTGATGGGGTGAACCAGCTTACAACAGTTTAACTCAAATGTTTCATTTCATATATGACGGGAGAGATAATTAGTTGCCAACAGGCTAGTTTCTTGCAGAACGTCAAAAGAACGCGCCTCGGATTTGAATCTCCAACCAGATGAGTTACGGTGCAGAACGCTGAATAGCATCAACCATTTCAATCTGTTCTTCTCCCTAGGTTAATATTCCTTTCCTTCAAAAATTACCGATAACAGAATTTCAATTGTGGTCAGGTTCAGGTGGGCCTAGGTACCGCAATTTTCGAAGCTCATTTGTAAGCCTTAACTGAATAAAGTATCAGTTTTGAGAGACTGTTGAAATTACGTAAAAATGGTGTGAACTAGGAAGGATGATCAACAGGTGGTTCGACATTCCATAAGCCGATGTGATTTAGATCAGATTCAAGTTCATAGGCTGAAACGATCAGAGAGTGAAATTTGTTCTATCAGCAATCGCAACAAAGTAAACAATTTTAATTCTGCTTACACCTCAGTATTAGACGATGGTAAAAACGGTGCGGAAATCTGGTGGTGTCATCCACTCTTGTGAACAGATTGGTTTGTGACATTGGGAAAAATGAACCATAATTCAACAGTCCAATAATCATTCGTTTATGACGTATGACGCATTCTTTTGTTAAACTAACGTTTCCGTTTCCCCTGAGTTTGCTATCTTAAGACAATACCTGATGTAGCTTAAATCTGATAAAATTCTGACCAGATGAACCGTCTTTAGCTCGCTATCATATTATGTACGAATATTCTGGTCAACATGTTCGTGGCGTTATTTGTGAAGTCCTTTGCAAGGTGCACAATTGCAAATTGTTGTAGAACTGCCTAAAATAGGCTAGCTCAAAAGAAAACCAAACTGTAGTTGTAACGAATTATGTGAAAAAACCTCCTCCCTGAGGGTGTATTTTAAAATAACTTTGATTCTGGGCAAGTTGCGTCTGAAATCCAGGAGTTACCGCTAGAACCCGGGATTTTCGTGTCCACGCTGCTTTAGGGAAACTGAATCACGAGGCAGAGCTACTGGTCTACGTCTTATACAACTTGGTAGTAGGTTTAAGACAGAGACATATTCTTTCTTATCAAATAGTATTGCACTCGGCAGTCTCTTAAAATCCTGATAAATAACCACTGTTGTAGTAGTTATAAATTCAAAAGCTCCAGTAGTCAGAGGATTCGGATGGCCGAGAAGCTAACTCGGGCGTCTTTTAAGACACAGGTCGTTCTTCGTTCTCCCCCACTCTTTGGTAACTAACAGAAATTCACAACAGCCGATTACATGAAAACATATCAATCATTTTGCCTTCAGTGCCAAGCATTCTTTTCTTCTCATCCCACAAAATCTTACTTGAAAAGTAACTATTTGATCTAACGTACAGTTCAGAATACTCTGCTGTTTTGTGCGCGTATACATACTCATTGAATCTACCGGTTTTAGACGATTTCCTTTGGTGATCCGACTGAAAGTATTCGTTCAGATCTCAGCGCTTCTAACTTGTCAAAACTTGTAAGCCCTCGTGTTTCCAAATTTATTTTTGACTCCCATCATCCTTTGTAAACTCATCTATCCAAAGCAGTAACCATATCCTTAATGAGGTCTAGTTATACGGCCTTACATCTGTCCGTGATTTCTCTGGGACTAATTACATGACACGATTTCGAGCTGACCCATATCTGTGACACAGAGTTGGTCGCTAAATGTCGAGTGAACATCAGGAAGCATTATAAATACTGGTTAGTTTAATCTGTTTTCTGAAGATGTAAGCGTGTACACGACTCTTGGTATGAAGAAAAGAGTTCATATCTCAAATGTAGACGACAATTAAGAAATATGGGTTGCCTTTAACATGTACTTCTTGGACAGCTTAAAATCCAAGGTAGAAGTTACCTAATTAAAAGTAGAGGTTTACTAGGAATAAAGGAAATGGAAACTATTTTTTGTGTGGATACAGAGACTAAGGTACTCACAAGTGACTGCACTGTGGTCTACTGAACATTCCGTGACATAGCCTATTCGGTCTTATTTGGAACGGCTCCTATCCGTAATCTAATCTATTAAGTTCGGTGGCAAAATGTTGTTTGTTGAAAATCTTGTTATTCTTGCCATGGTACACTCAATGTTGATATGCTGTTTGTCAGAAATGTCCTCATAAAAATATACAAACGTCTACTCCCAATTAATGTATATGTTGTTTACGTGATATGTAAGTTAGCAAACACGCAGAATGGTCAGGCATATTGGTAGAATCATTTCGTTCATGTTGAGAGTATTAAAAAAAATACTGAGAGAAGAAGAAAAGAAGATGAAGCAATATGAAAGTAGAACACACATTTCATGCGATCAAGCACAAAATTGTGTCACTTCAAATGTGTCCAGACAAACTCGATGGATGGGAACTCGGAGTGCAACACGAATACGTGGATGGCACTTTCGTTTAAATTGTTCTGATGATATTGTTATCACGATAGATATGGACTGGGCGTTTCAGGTTGGACATGGTTGGAGGCACCCGTTTCGGATAAGTTTATCACAGTGATCAGAACAGGAGACCTGTGAGTGGAGGCTGTCGTGATACAGTTCATCAGTGTTGATTGACCAAATGGTAGGTTAGTGTGAGAGTGAAACAAACATAGACATGCCTAAAAATGACAAACTAGACAAACATACTGAGAATATAAAACAAGGGGATTTTCAATATAATAGCAGATATCGGTGACTTTTATTTAATATGTTGAATAAAGCAAATGCAGAGTTTAACTAAAAAACCGAACCAAACGTTCAAGGTACAATGGATCAACAAACTTAACTGAAGATTTTACATAGAGAAGGTGGTGTACCAGAGAGTGGCGTTCTTTGGTTCATATGAATGGCTGTGTAAATGTATACACATGTATCTCTATAGTTGAGTTAATCTATCTGCACCCAACGCATTGGTCGCTTCTTCGTTTGTGGTCTTCTGTTGTCCAGGCTGATATCTAGCGCACTCGTGGTTGAGGTGTCAAACAGTCACGTTATCACTACCGCTGGCGGCTATACTTCCCTTCCGCACCGTATAGTTGAACTCGCGGTAGCGCATCTGTCTCTTGGTGAACTTCCAGACATCCAAACCTGGCCAACTCCTCTAGGCTATCCGGTTCACGGCTACTTCTTTCACATTACCTAAGGTCTATATTACACAACGAGATTTGTTTAAATAAAATTTCGATACCACAGCCTTTAATAATCACGAGTTCGTCTACCTGCCCTTATCCACTAGCACAACAGTTACTTAAAGGACCAATCACCCGTGCCCTAATCAATAAAGCTGGTCGGGTATCGGCTTGGGTTTGATTCCGTCTACGCCCGCTCGGCGAAGTATATCAGTCTTCAGAACCTTGCTAGACCATCGTATATCAGTGATACGTCCTAGGTATTGGAAACAGAGATCACTCTGATACATCACATCTTGCTGGCATAGAGTCCAAGTTTCACCGCCTTGCAACGGTGTGAACTTTACCGTGGTTGCATAGATAAGCAGTATCTTGTTCAATGTCAGACTGCATTTTTTAAAACACCCCTTTGAGCAAGTCCGGTTATAGCGCTGTCATCAACTAGGGGAAGTCTTTGTTTGCAAACCACAGACAGGTCAACTAACAGAAGGCTACCGAAGTATGAGGAATCTGAGATATCGCCCAAGATGTCCCCGTTAATACGACTTCCGTCTATGGGCATACCCCTTCGAACACAAAAGCTGAAAGAAGAAAATATCTAACTGGTGTTGCTACCCAGTTAAGATTTGTTCACTGCAATCTCTGGAGCTCTTCTTCACCTTGTGCATATAGCACATCACCGTCTGAAAAAGCAACACAGGAGTGGCCGCAGTACATAAGAAATTTGGAGCGTTGAATCACCAGATATCTGGTAGACGACCATCCATACGGCATCCGACTTGGGAAGCATCCGTCGAGTTTTGGGAGCAACTGTTAATATTGCAGTTCACCAAACCCACATAAAGCCTGTACTAATACGAATTGCCGTTTCAAACATGTGACAATATCAAAAGCCTTTACCTTCCTATCCACACGCAACGTTTCAATTGAAGTACTGAATTTAAACTAACGACCAAAGGCACCCAGTGTTATCCACAGTGCCTCAAAGCTTACGTGTTGAAACGTCTTGTTGAAATCCACAAAGAATGCATACAGTGACCGCCTATTTTCACTTTTCCTAGAGCTGCGAATAATGTGTACCATGTCAATCCTGTTGTGGTCCACCCGGACTACACACTGCCTCTCAAGTACAGTGGTATTCACAAATCTGACATCACGTTATTGAGCGGAAATTTTGTAAGAAACCTTCCAGTCTAGCTCTACAAAGTGGTGCTCCAAAAGCTGTCGGTGTTTTGCTTTCTCCACTTACCTTTAAGCAAAGATACAATGAGAACATCTCCGGACTCCTGTGAGACTGTTTCCTGATACCAGATGCAGTACACTAACTGTATCAAACGCTTCATTTCATTCACGTATCAAACTCATGATAGTTGCATCGTTTCTGTTAATCCATACTGAGTGTTTTATGCTCTGCAAGCCGACTGTTTTATTGGCTACTATCACGATACGCCGCGTGAATTGCCGTCAAACATTGTTGGGGATAGCAGATGTAGGAACATCCTTGAGACGAACGATGAACGTACCTTGGTAAACAATCGTAGTCGTTGAGCTTTTCAGTCGATTAAATCCTAGTTTTCTCCACTGTTCGGTTGATTTGCTGTAAACGGTATTGCACACACGAATAAACGACTTGATTCTGATTACTCTACGACCCGCGTTAAATTTGACCCCACACAACGTTCGTATGTTACGTACTTTGTGTATGTCGCAGTCACACGGTCGCGTAGTCAAACCAATAGAGATAACCACACTGGATGAGTCCAAGTTATACTATTCAATTGGAATCTGGTGTTTATGGTAGTCAGCTGATGGGCAGCATACAGGTGGAAGAGACGTTCACCGCTTACCTTGGCTATGTCAACTTCGTGGGCCCATGGACACTCGCCCACACCGCAGAGTAGTGTCCAGTTTGTGCGCCGAAGTCGCCGTAAATAAACAGCTGGTCACTCTCCGCAGTCGAGCGGATTGTGGTGAGAAACCGACTGTAGACCTAGTCCTTCGGTGCAGCGTACAGCTGAACGATAAACAGTAAGAAGAGCGGTGGACACACCTCAACGAAATCACAAACGTATGGGCATGGATCGGTGACTGATACCATCCAGAAGTTTATTTAAATCCGCAGGTCTTTTCACCATCAGAGCAGTCACATAACTGCCGTAGCAGTTCACCTGCACACCGCTCAATGCGATGCGGCAATATGGCCATCCAGTACTGCGACAATCCATCACTGTACGTACATTCCATGTCCCGACAGATGGTGCTGTGCGTCAAAAGACGTCTTAGGTAAAGTCAGAGATATTTTCAAGTGTGATATCTGTGCTTAGATTTAGGCTGGGAGGGTTAGGAGTAACACACTACCTAGCCCTTCGTAATCAGCCAGGGAGGCGGTCTATTTTATCTTGTGCGATGGTGGATACACCAGTACCTGTGCAATATATTGCATTGCCCTTGACTATGTGGGGTTGTGCTAGTGTCAGGACGCCCGGACCTAGACAGATGAACGGTCAGTGTCTTCGTCTGAGACCTTTGATTCAAAAGCACTTGCTGCAAGACAGCAGACAGATAGCGATGAAATCGAAAGGGTGCAGTGTTTTTAGAATAGGGAGTCAACCGAATTCCAGCCCCAAAATTTGACCAGTGCAGTCTGCAGTTAGTTTCACCTTCGTCTACTCGCTTGTATGAGTGACGCTATCAATGTAATCATTGCACTTTCTAGCATGACACATTAACCTATCAGAATGAGCGAATCGTCACAACGGTCAGAGACGAATTGTGACAGAATTCCATCAACCACATTCTTAAAGAAGAGTCGGAAGAGATTCACCTAATGACCGAAGACTACTGGTCAGTGACATCATTAAAAGAAAGATCGGGAATCGTACGAGGACTAGCTTAATTCTAACCCGCCTGCCGGATACGGTTGGCTGTATCAGTGGCCTGTACTTGTATTGCTGTGCTTCATCTATGACTGGCTCATTTCATACTTTACTGGATTGTCTGTCTTCAAATAGCGTCAACCTCAGAATGAATGAACTCCAATTACCCAAATTTGATTCGGTAGATTGGACTCTTTTTATGTGCAGAAAGCGTGCGTAGCCCGTCCTTGTAAATCATCTAGATCTTATTTCAAAATGGATACATAGGGTTATGTAGCATACATAACGATAATTATAACTATCTCATTAAGATATGTAACTTAGTACCGCACAGTTTCTGAAAGCGTCATTTCAGTGGTGATGTGAGCACCTGTCCAGAGTAAGTGATATGCGAAGTTTGGGTGGCAGTTGCAGTAGTGCTAACTGATTGACCCGCTAAACAGCCGGTTGGACAGTCTCGGTGCAAACGGTAACCGGCTATGAGTTTATGTCAAACCAATCATCCTACCTGGCCCCAGACTACTAGCTATGAACCACCATGCAAACGGACATACCGTCAGCTCTTTTGTGTTTAGCATCTACTGGTATGTAAAAAAGCGAATTTAGTATGCCTGTATGAAAATTGGCAATACTTACGAACGCAACACTGGTTCGTTGGTACGTATACGTAAGCGCTGGGCCAAAGATGGAGTTGAACAGGAAGTAGGCACTCAAACAGTCATAATCTGTTAATGCGCTGACTGTGAACGCAGATTCCCGAACAAGGTTTGTCTTCGCCACCAAAGAAGGCGCGCGCATCTCGTCGAACACAACTGCGACAACCTCAAATACACGCAACTGGTCTCAACAGGCGTCGACATCTTTCTAACTCACAACCATGTGAAGTAATTCTGTGATAAATTGATTTTGACTTTGCTTACCTGACAGCCATGATGGTGTAAAATGTTATGTTATTGACCGGTTGGTGAAGAACAAGAAACAGGCTGTTCGCAAAAGCACGCTTTACTTTTGCTGAACACATTAGGGCTATTCGAAATATGGAGATGCCTGTACCCCATGAGTCTGGTATTCAAGCACGTCGATGCAACCTAAATTGCATCAGCCCAAATTCTAAGCGCACATGTTGTATAGACGTGCTTAAGCGATTTCGGTAAGTGATACCTTCAGTTCGGAAATGTGTGCTTATTCGACCTGTGCACTACATGGCTTCATTGAAAATTCCTACGTATATGTCTAAAACGCACAGTTCAATTTACATATTAGGTGAGATTTGTGGTGGTCTAGTTGTATATCTCGAAGAGGGTTATGGTTTGAAAGCATAGAGTAATAAACACGAACATTTGGCAATCAGAAACCCAGGTCTAAAAACTATTGTCTATTCCCTTATATTTGCGCACCATAGTATCGTGAAAAAGAAACGTCTAACGCAACCTATGAGAACATTCATGGCGTCCCTCGTAATTGTACCAGCCACAGAGCTACCACAGCGACTAGAATAGAAGATTCCAACTACCGACCGAGAAAATGTTGTGTACTAGTTACCAGACGCCAAACTTGCTTGGTTAATCAACCAACGTATTTAATGTAGTGTTCTGCTTTGCTCTGTTTGTACCCGCATAGGAGTCAGAGTAAGATTAAGTTATACTTCTAAAGACACTGAAAAAGTGTGGCCTGTTAAGTGACGAGGCTATAAGCGGTAGTTAGCGCGCAGCGAGAAAAAAAACAGATTTAAAGCGCTTTGCTAACAAAAACTCTCGACCGATCCGATATGAAGATGGTACGTGGACAGTGTGTGTATGCGTTTGTACACACAGTGTGCTCAGTTTGCGTGGGTGCGCGTGTGTGCGACTGACCCCCAAAATGCCAACGCTAATAGAGGCCTGCAACAGTAACAGAACATGACCAGGCACGTACGCAAACAAACCACCAACCCGCACTGGTTCGCCGTGTGACAGGGAGAGACCACGTGGGACTAGCAGAGTAACATAATTTAATCCAGCCTCCACCCCACACTTGAAGCAACACCATTCCACCCTGGTCGTCCAACAAGATCTCACTGATGGCGAGTGCGTACTCAGTGCTAATTTACTCAGATTTTTTTGCTAACGCCCAGAACAAACTCAAATTAGACATGTCCAATCGGCCAACATTGTCAACCGGTTGTTAGTATGGCTAAGAGACAAGTGAAACTCCACCGGGGGTCCTTCATAGATAGTTTGTGGTGTCTGAATACAGTCGTACTGAACTTTCATGACAGTGTTAACATCTGTTGGACCAAACTACAGATTGTGGGCAGTTGTCATAACCTGAAATTAGCAAAGAACACTCCAGCAGAACCTATTACTTTTTATACTCAATGCAATTCGAGGAGTAGGATCATAGGATCATAACCGGGCATTCCACCCAGTCGAATGCAGTGAGTGGTTGGATCTACTAATCGGACAGGAGGAATAGTGAAATACTGTTGTCGTTATCGTCACTGGATCAAGCCAGTAGATCGGATAGACGAACCATTCATTTTGATTACTCTCATTTTCAAATCGTCTGAACAAGTTTCGCTTGTAAACGATCCTACTGTGTAGAAACAGTGGAACCACCAGAAAAAAACAAATGTTTCCAATTATTCTTCACCGAATCAGCACCAGTATATGAGTCTGACGCATTCAAATATGAAAGTAACAATTGAAGTAAATTACTTGATAGAATATTAGCTCATGTTCGAGGTTGAAGACATCCGGGAAACCTATAGTTCAGTCACTCATGTGTACGGCCACATAGACTGGTGTTTATGAAATGATAATGGGGATCCATACCATTTAAGTTACAGAGTTGGAAGGGTGGAGGACTTATAGTTGACACGGAAGTTAGTGACGTGACCTTCGATCACGATATGTACAGAGCTCATGCAAACTTAATGTGCAAACAGGCTAGGAATCGCCTAGAGAGTGGATAATCTCCGTACCTTCCCCAGTTTGAGCTTGTTGACAGAACGTTTGTAAACCATACAGGAAGCTTGACTGGTGTTTAGTTAGCGATCAGTAGAGGCCAGATGTACAACCACAGTATTCTTAGTGGATTTAGTCAGACGAGTTCTTAACCATATTGGCTGATGTCGGTTGACTCAGTTTGGCAGACCCATTGTTAGTGGTGAGTAGTCGAGGATTCGGTTGCTTTTAAGTTGAACATCACTCACATGTGAAGACAGCTTTCGCATTCAGCCAGACTCCCAGTCAGCCTCTTTCGGCAACAGGCGACAAGAGGTTGGCTGGAAAGTCTATCTGAATGCGAAAGGTGCCATCAAATGTGAGTGATGTTCATCTTGAAACGCTTCTTTCAGACTCCACATCCGCTGGGGAACCAGCATTATATTATTACCGTCGGAACTGTGTTTCTGACACTCTGACAAAGCCGACACTTAACCGGCTCCGTTGCGATATCCCTCTGGACTAATAAGCGAATTGATTTGAAGTTAGTTAAGAAAGTTCTCTATCCGGATCAACAACTGTCAGAGCATGGAGTCACACGTAAATTCACTGTCTACTTCTCAACGATTAGCTGTGAAGTATGTAAACGCTTGCATGTTTTCGCATTGGTTTTCCGCCCACCAAGTGTCTGTCCAGGTCTTTCTATAAAAGACTGGAACTTATCACCAAAGCCCATTGATGTTTCCTTGTACGATAGCAATTATCTTTCTGTTCTTGTTTTTGTAACATCTCACTGCTTGTGAGGAATCTTTCTAATGCCTCTCATGTCAACTTGCATTTAGATCTATCCAGTCATCTCGCAAATTCGTTCGCTAGATGTTTGTTGGATCTGTTGCATTCTCGTACCTCAGCTTTCATGGGGGTCTATTACCCAATATCTTGCCAAATGTTTGCACGGCACAGTTAAACCACCTACGGAAGAGTCTCCTGCCTTAACCAAAAGTCAGTTGATAACTCCGTTTTATCACGGTTCAGAGGGATATTTCTTTTCACACAATAAAAATAACTAACCTGTTAAAGTTTTCATATGATAACACTGACCTCG
This sequence comes from Paragonimus westermani, assembly GCA_008508345.1. NCBI lineage: Eukaryota > Metazoa > Platyhelminthes > Trematoda > Plagiorchiida > Troglotrematidae > Paragonimus > Paragonimus westermani. Next base: position 143,810 of record QNGE01000270.1, on the reverse strand, counting down.
GCATTTGTGTGAGTATGAAAACAATCTGATTTACCTTGACCCGGAGAAGCTGTGACTGAAACAAGATAATGAATGATGGAATCACTCAGTGGAACTTAAATATTGCTCCAGTGCCATTCGGTTTCTTGAGCTCGTTTCAACCGGATAATGAGAACAAAGGCATATGCTGAAAAAGCGTATACTTATCTCTATATGTCATTGTTATTTTTAATGCATTCGCCGCCAACTCCAACGAAGTTTCTGAACCCCATGAGCCAAGGTTGTCCAAAACAAGATTGGCATTCAAGGCCTCAAGGTTAATCGTTACTTCATAAGAAAATTTTCAAAACATTCTACCGTACGTGCAAAAATGTGAATAAGACCTGTGGAGTAGAACGGCGTTTCTAAGGTACACGATGGTTCTGCTGATGAAGAGACGGCGTAATAAACTATACAACCACCATAGTTTTGTAAGTGTCCTAGTACAGACCAATGTACTTGGGTACCACAAGTCTGATTCTGGTTGAGATACTAACCAAGTCGAAAACCAATCATTTGGAAAAAAGCTCAGGATTCATTGTACAAAAAATGATAATCAATGAGTAACATTCGTTGGGCATGAAAACTCAGCATAAAATGTGGCAGTCGTCTTGTTTTACAACGAGCACAACTATGAGATCAGTGCGTCTATTCTTCCTGTAAGCATTGGTTATTGTAAGTGTTTTAGAAAGTATGTTTGATGTGATAATTCCGAATACCTTAGTTTCTTATAAGCAGTCGGTCTTATGTGGAATCAGAAAGTATCTTTGAATCGACATATCATAAACTATGCACAACTTATTAGACGATAGCTCACCAATCCAACCTTAGTTGACCAAAAGTAAATAAGCTTAATCAACGGTTATCGCAACAGAAGGAACACTTCCTTGTCCTGAATCGGTCAAAAAGGGTGCAAATTGCTGTGTACCATTTGTGTAAAAGTACTCTTCCTGAGAAAATTGACCAGAGGTTTCTTATTGCATTTCCTGACGGTCAGTGTTAAATATCTGCAATTAAGTCTTCGGATTACTCATGGTTGAATTGACCAATAGGCTTGTGTGAGTAGAAGCTGATTTGAGAACAAATCACGTTGTATGGTCAATGAAGGTTCAATATGGTCTGCTAACAGCTTATTTGTAGTTGAAGTTGGTTTCTACAGATACTGGGATGAGTCAAACCCTGTGATTAGCCAGTCATCGCGTTCAATGTACTCACATGCAGACTAATACGAGTGACCATATTATTCAATCGGTGTTTATAATTTTCCCATTCTGTCTAGTTCTTATGCAATAGCCCACATTATTGAGGAATTTTGCAGACCAAACTGAAAGCCAGTCCCCACCGACATGGAGTGTACGTGCCCAGACTGCATACGTTATAGCAGTGAGATTATAAATCAACGGTTCCCCATTTTCCAGACCACAAAACCAATATAAGTAGGGGAGCTTTATTTACTATTGCTATTCTCGTTATAGCCGTCAAGAGTGATCGCAATAAACCGTTGAATGTCACAAATATGGGCCTCAGTACTGTCCATGTGAGATTGGACTTTTCTAAGTATGCATTTGTTACTGAGCCTGGAAACTTCCTAAGAGAAACGAAGTGGGCTGTGAAGTGTGTTTCAAGAACTTTAGGAGAGAAAAGAATCCTACAGTCCTTTCATCTGACTTACTGTCCCCTTAGACCACTCTGTCATATTGTGGCTAGATCTCCAGTTAATCTCATTTGGCAAATAACATTGAATAGACGAGTTTTTAAACCATATATTTTGACTTCATAACCAAGTAACATTGTTAATCTGGTCCGTAATTTCTGCCTTTCTTTGCTCACACATGTTTGACAGAAATCGTTTAGACTGATCAGATGCTGGAGACAGCGGAATGCGTTTATCCCATAAAACAACCAAATCATCTCAGTTGTAAAGAACACACATCTTGATGTCGAATAGAATTGGCTCCGGGTGCCGACAATTTGCTTCGTTCACGTTCAAAGTTGTTACACTGCGGACGATCGAGAAGAAGAGTTCATGTGATCATTTGTCTACAACCACTGGCTCGTTCTTTAATCGATTCAGTGTTCATTCAGGTGGAGACTTGAATGGCTAATCAATCCGTATCAACATGGATAGTGCTGAGAATAGGGAATTTTAGAAGCAATGACCAAGATCAACAAGCATTAGACCAAATTGGTCAGCATACTTTTTTTGCCTTAATGTCCCTGTCGCAGATCAGGTTTGACGAAAGCTGAAAAAAAAACAAGGAGCAGTTCTGTACAATCGTTTAGCACTAGTAATGAACGTGTTCGCTGTTACTCCTAATCAAAACGGAAATACACACTTGGTTTACGATGTGTGTGTAATGCATTCCCCTCTTTCAGTTAGAAGCCTACGCTCCGACTTGTGAATAATCATAATGAATATACTGGAATTGTTTTAGCCATGATGGAGGTGGGTTTTTTATTAGTTTACAAATTGTTCGAAGGCTGTATGGAAGTGACCACTCCGTAGGTTTCTTTCGAAACAGAAAAGTTCGGAATTTCAAGTTCACGACAAGTAACACCTCGAAATCGGTTTTCAGTGACCGAGATGACAAGTCGACTTGAAGATGTGGACAGCCGATAAAGACGAGAGTACAATGACTGGTTTAGGACTACATGAATGTTAGAGAAGGAAGAACTTTTTGCCTCTATCTGGTGTTTTTACGCATCCATCTAATTGAATTTACAAGAAAACTATGTCAAACATTTGGATAGAAGAATAAAAGTGAGGTTATTCCTTAAACACTCAAACACATATTCTGTGGAGTGTTTGGTACGAATAACTGTTTCACGGAACAAACCATATATCCTTACTTATGCCATGTAGTTGACTCCAATATGTCCCTTTTTCAAATGGTTTTGTCATCGTCCGGAAACTACAGACTGCTGGTAACGATGTCAAGATCAAGTCTCTTGATGGATTCCGACAGCTTAAGGATTTAATTTATATCCTGTCCACATTTTCCCCAATAATACATACTGTTACAACGGAGTTACGAGATTAATCTTATGCTCACTGAATAGAGGAAGCTCAAAGATCCGCCTTCGACTCTTTCTAAAACACTGCAAACCATCCGTTTACGAGTTTAGCCCGCGTAATGCCTGGCAGTAAATGTTACTTTTCATCTTTAAACACCAACTATCAGCTCATCGTTAGCTTCATACGATCACATAACTGGGGACCGAATGGTAACCGCTCAAAAATTTGACTTTGAATCATTGTTAAGAAAAACGTCCATAGATAGCATGGGTTAGACTTGACTCTTCTGGTTGCCATAGCACCAAATTTACGTATGAATTGCCATCACAAACCCGTTACTGTCTGCTTACAACAATACTAACACATCTCTTACAGTTTACGGATTTAAATGGAACCTTTTCAAGCATCGTCACGACCTGAAATGGATAGCCTCTGTTACAACAGTCGAAGGAAGCTGGGGAAACAATTTATTTCCGGATACCGGTTGAACTGTGATGATAAAACCCCATCGTATTGGGTTACCAAAATATTTTGGATTTGCGTTCAGAACCATATTTCTTTGCTGAAACACCTCAAACAATTAATGTTGTTATTCCCATTCATCATAATTCTCTAGGTGAATTAACAAGGATTCATGTCTCCAACGATCAACTGGTTTACTGGAAAGGGGTATACATCTATTCATTGAAATGTGTCAGTCGAAGTGAATACGAGGATACTTGACGAAATTCTCCTCTGATAGCTACTAGAACAAACTAACTTCTTGACTAGTTAATAGTAGTGCATATCCTTGCCACGGCCGGGATTTGAACTCCGGCCATTCCAATCATGAGGCAACCGCGTTGACCACTGCGCCATTCACCCTACACAGTGCACGACCGAATTATCAAATCTGAACGCTCAACCACTCTCGCTTGTGAGCAATGATCAGGTTGCCCGATCGCCTCGAGAGGAGACACAGTTACTGCCTGTTAACTCCAATCGATAACCCCGCGATTAGGACTTTCAAGACAGGTCGAAATCACTGATCTCATTAAACCTGCAAGGCGATATTTTAGATTACTGATGAGTAGTCGGGGATTCGGTTTATTTTCAAGTTGACCATCACTCATACTTGATCGCAGCCTTCGCATTCAGATAGACTTTCCAGCCAGCCTCTTTCGAAAACAAGCACTAGAGTAGACCAAATGCGAGTGATCGTCAACTTGAAAATAAACTAAATCCCCGACTACTCATCAGTACTTAATAGTAGTTAAATATTTTTCTGCAATTTGACCACCATTTGCCAGCGTAAGTAATCCAACCGTAATTTACTCTTCACATAAAATAAACACGAACAACTCGTACACAAGGATATGCACTACTGACGAGCTCTAATGAGAGCGAAACTCGAGTCTAGTGCTTCTTTTCGAAAGAGGCTGGCTGGAAAGTCTGTCTGAATGCGAACGCTGCGATCAAATGTGAGCGATGGTCAGCTAAAAAAAAAACTCATACACAGTTGTTTCAGTTATGTGCGAACCATCTGGTCGCGCCCACATAAGCCCTGTCATTTGGACTCAACTGTATGCACACGTAGGTCAACACAGGCTGTTTTCTTATGCCAGTACAAATTCACTTCATTTCCCTGTCTTAGCTACAAAGATGAAAGTCATGTGAGAGCGAGGTTGTCAACCTTTAAGTGACACGGAAGAACACTGTTGTTACCGTTAGCAGTATTTACAGCGGAACCTATACAAATATTGATTTCAACTAGGCTGCTGACGGTCTCAGAAGTAAAGTTCACAGTATTTCAAACCTAGGAACAGTTGGCATACATAATGACGGTAAATGACGTTGCGACATTAGTGTACCATCTGGGAGCAGTGGACATCTTGTAGCGAAAAACGTAGCATTTTTTGCTCGCTTAGATATACAAACTAAAGTATGTGCCGATGCACCTAGTAAACATATTGGTCTACACACCATCGCTCTCGATTCAAGTTCGTTCTATTATACACATATAACTGTACGCATAAAAAAAGAGAGGTGATGGATACAGTAAATCGTGGAAAACATAGGGATCGTTTCAATGACACGGAAAAATATGGACATGAACAGGATTAATTTTTAGATAATCGTAATATTGTTGGCATCACTGATTCGACCTTCTTGTTATGAATACTGATGACGTAATTGTTTTCGAAGAGAAGTTTGCCACAAATGTTTTACTTTCATACTCTAGAATCATAAGAGTGTTGCCCATTCCATTTTCTGATGAAAGGTCTTAAGAACGTCTAGAAGTTTCGTGCAATGAAAAATTTGTAACCTTTAAGTCATCCGTTGTTGTGATTGTTGGCATTTTGATTACTGTGCATATCTCACTGTAAAGGCATACCTTTTACCCGAAGGATATTGCGGATGAGTAAGTTCAACTCTCAGACCGATCAACTGGAACGTTCTGTTGGATGTGAAGGCTTGGTAAGCAAGACAAATAAATAAACTCGCGCTTAATGATAGTATTCGGTTCTTAACCCAATCAACGGTACTGTTAGGGGTAATGAATAAATAATTTCACACAAACGTCAACTTATGATTCCTCTACCGGGCCAATGTACGACCAACCAAAACTACAGCTTAGCAAGTTAATTACACTACTGCTTTTAGACAGTTGTAAGTGGTGGCTTAGAAATGTATCCGCGTTAGGTAAAAGAGTGCTCGACATTGGCTGAATTGAAACCTGTACAAAAGAGGAAAGTTTATAGCAAACAACCACCATACGAGAGTAGAATGTGAAAAAAACGGATGGAGTCTGGGGAGGAGTGGGATATAATGCAAATCCTGTTAATATAGAGTGGAAAAGTGAAGAGGAAATTCCGATTTGAAAAATATCAGGACGTTAAACGCTGTGAGATGGTAGAGAAATATATGTATGGAGGTTATGGTGAACAAATGATCTGTTGCTGACAACTCTTCAAACTTTGCGTTGTTTGAGGTGCCCAACTTCCAATGAGCTTGCTGTGACAATGAAAATTTTTCAGCTCCAGCAACACGAACATTTTTGGAGACTGAAACTTTGAAGTGGTTTGCAGAATGATCAGAATAATTTGAGCAATCCACACCAAGTAAACCATTTGGAAAACAAATGTCCACTTGAAAGTGTGTGTCTCACAGTTCGGGTTTTTGACAATTTAACTGATTGTTTCAGGCGGACTTGGATGTTCCTGAAAAAAGAGATAATATAAAACAAGATGAAATACAACCTGAACAATACTCACTATTGACAGTAGCCTTCACTTTCAGATTTAAATTTGTGGCCGGAAGAAATAACGCTCTTTTTAGGATGTAACCACTATTCATGACTAAGTTATAGAATATAAGTGCCTGTGCATTACACATAATTCTGGATAAATGACTGAGCCACTCCGTTCGTGGAGCAGAACTACGTAACCAGTTTTCCAACTTGTTATTCACTTTTTCCCCAATAATACCATCCTGCCAGTAATGTGTGGCAATATATAGTCCCTTTCCTGAAGATATTCATTCTGGTCACCATGAGCCACCTTCACTGACGTAATTTGTACGTCAATTATATTTTAGGTAGCATCAATTTGTATCTCAGCGTAGTGAATCGATGTGGACTTGTGCGTGTTCTAACAGATGAGACTAGTTAACCCGACTGTCGTTTCATCGACCATTATAGAAGCATATGTTGTAGAGATAACGAAAATGACAGGCATTCGATGTCTTTCAAACAAACACAGGAGGATACCGGAGTACTAATACTTTGAAGCCTTCATGAACAATGGGTGTGATGCCATCTGGATAGTGAACATAAGTGATATGCGATCGGAAGTAACATTGTTTCACACGGTCACCTTGTCATTGCTGGTGTTGTGGAAACGCTGTGACCGTTTTCTATATACAAGCGAAGTAATTTGCCATTCTCCAACCCCTTAGGATATGTACAAAGTTTTAGTCAGAGTGCTGAAAAATCAATCTGGAAGTGACTGATTTACTTGGAGTTTACATGTATTTTTCATATACATTCAAATTTACTGATTTTCTAAGTTCCGGACGGCGTAGTAAAACACATGTTCGACAAAAATCTTGACACCGCAATAAAAACAGTGGTCAGTTGTGTTGTCAATATTGTCCTGCAATGATTGGCTAAGTCTGCTTTTATGTACTCAAGCAGGTTGTTCCTTAACTTCTCAAAATTGAAAGGTTCACTAAAGAGATTGAAATGAATGGTGTTTCGTTCACTAACTTAAATTGAGCACAAATAAAGATGAGGGATAGGTCGCATCCAGTTGAAAAGAATACTCGTTTTGTATTGTTAAGCAAATAGTGTCCAAAATGTATTAAGAGTACAGTAAATGTTAATCAGCTAAATGCCTGCTCATAATTCAGAACTTGTTATCTGACAATTCGGAAGTAGGTTTGCAGGCTTCAACGATTCGGCAATTTGCCAGGTTGGATAGTGACTGATCACGGAGTATCCGATCTGTTAAACAACGATTATCAAATTTGTAAAACAGAACAATAATGGTCTTCGTAAATAATTAATACGTCCTTGCCCAAACACCCGATGAATTTGAAACAGCTGGTTCCCTCGAGCGGTTTGAACAAAGCAGATAGAACACGAAAACTGGTAGATGCANTTAATCGCTGTGCTGTTTGCTGCATGACATAATCATCCCTAAAAAGTAGCTTTATGTAGACTCTCTTTTCTTCTACAGTCACCACCTTTTCGGATGGTAATTTTTGCCAACTGTGGCTATCTATGAACCTTCTGAAGTAACCATTTGATTGTAGGACAGACGTAACCAGACAAAGTTCCTCCGCGAGGCTGTCGGGCGTACAGATTTGCCTTGCTCGTGTGAACAGAGTATTCACTAGTGCTCGCTTGTATTGGATCGGTGTGAAGCGGCTGAAGTTTAGGTATTGACCTAACCATGTGGGTTTCCTATAAACGGTTTTTCTAACCTAGCCATATTCCCGACGACTTATTTGGATATCTAGCAATGGCAGGCAGTTGCCGACCTCAAATTCACAAGTGACCTTTAGATTGGGATGGCAACTATTTAGACGTTGCACCAGGTTATCTATCATCTGTTTAGATCGACTGGAAATTAAGGTGTCATCGACGTAACGCTTGTGATACGACAAGTTTTCTATCTCCGTAGCTAGCTGTTGCTCAATTTTTAGTATGAAAAAATTTGCTAAGTTGGGGCTTAGTAGATTTCTCATGACTACTGCGTCTATTTGACGGTAGGACTGCTCGAGAAGACGATAACTGACATTCTCAGTACAGAGCAGCAAAGTTTCCTTCAATATGTCGGTGTGAAGTGGTAACGAAGTGTGACTCATTTCAACGAGCTCACAAATGTAGTCAATCGTTTCATGCAGCGGGACATTTGTGAACAGTGACTGAACATCTATAGAGCACATCTGTTCGTTAGCAAGATTGATTCTGTCCAGGTCACTGATCAATTCAAAGGAATCTTTAATTGAGTGTGTCTGAAATGTCTGTTTTACTGGGGTTAGAATAGTGACCAGCCAGCGTGCTAATTTGTGGTAAGTTGAGTTTGTCATTGCTAAATTGGCCTAAGTGACATCCCAGATTTGTGAGTCTTTGGTAGGCCGTAAAGTTGGGATGTTGACGACCCGCACGGCTTAAGAGACTTATACGTTACTTTGTCAATAATCCGCAACTGCAAGAGCAGCTGAAGATGTCGTCCTATGCGGTCCTCTATTTTGCTAATGCTGTCCACTCTCTCTATTCGTTCGTGAACCTGACCCTTCCCTGGACTTAATGTCTTATCCTAACTCGCTTATTGATTATCCACCCCTCAAATCGATTGTTGTAAAAACAGCCCACCCATGTTATTGTAAGTTTGGTACTGATGAGTCAATACGAAATGCATGCATCTACCAGTTTTCGTGTTCTATCTGCTTTGTTCAAACCCCATGAATTGTTCCAAGCTTCTGCGGCATCGATATGTGATCATGACACGCCACTCTGGGTACGTGGCCAAACCGAGCAGACCGTACATATTTTGAGCGGTGAAACACTTTAGTCACAGCTCAAAGCATCGTGAACCTCGCAGGCTGAGTACAGACAAAATCTATCAACTGACTCACCAGATGTACATCGAGAAGCGCCTGCTTGGCCAGAAACCGTTCGCGCTGAATGCGTTCTTCAAGGCTGCTCGGCACATCCGGAATCAAGAAGTCGAACAAATCGGCAAGCAAGAAGGCCACATGCTGTGAGGGCAGGGACAAACAAAAGCCATTGAATTATCCAATCGAGACCATACTTCGATGAAATCAATACTAAATAAGGCATTTTGCGCCAACTCTTCGGCCACAATAGATCTGCTGTATCATCAAATATTTTTTAGTATTACGAAGCAATTTTCAACAGCAAAAACACACCCGTCTAGCGGACAAATGTCTGTTACGGGTTCTTCCGTCAAAAAATGTTTCATTTCCGAGCAATTCTTGGTTAAATTGTAACAGTACACCGATGGGGTAATTGATAGGTTTGAAAAGCGAATACTCTGTTCAAACAAATTCCCTTCAAAATACACTTCGAAGATTCTGTTACACACCACACTGAAATTGTATAACATCAATCTGTTTATATCGTATCGTTTCCTATTTCTACAATTTAACGGAAGAATAGGGCTGATGAACCACTTGGATGTTGTAACTGAGTGATACAGATATGAAAAGACGCTGGGGTCAAATTCAGAATTTCATTTTAGATGCGGCCAGTTTTTGTCTTCTTCTGTTAACAGAAAATCTTTGCGAGTTATTTGTCTGGTTGAAGTGACCTGAATTTACATTAATTTTCCAGAGACTCGAGAAGTCTTACTGGTTGTGCGTAGAAAACCGGGTTACCAACTGCCCGAATTTTTAGTCAGCTGCATTCAGAAAGGTGCACTAGGCTCACGAAAGGATCCGGCAACTCACACGCATATGCTGCTGAGCTTTCAGATGTGGTAACTCAGACATGCCCGGTGTGACCTTATTGGTACGGTAGACAACGCGGTGGCTTCAAAAGCAGGTGGACCGGTGAGCAAACTCCTGTTGGGGCAAGGTTATATATTACCGATGAGCTCTGATGAAATCAGAAGCTGAATCCATCGACTCAAGAGACAGTTTGGATGATTACTGTTTGCACAATAATGCCTTTAAATTAGAAGGTAGTGCCTATTTCTCCAGGTTATTTACCTGGGTTTTCAGAAGTACTCAAGCCACAGGCGCTTATTACAACGTCATTTAGCCGATTCCGTAATCATGATAATTCAAGGTATATTGCCCTATTCTGAATTAACAAAGTGGACGGTCTATGGTAACCATGCACATTGCGATAGTATGCTCCTTAGAAGATTCGTTCTGCTAAGATGCAACACTGTACTCTTTTACGGCAGCACCGACAACAATGATACATTGCCATTAACATTTTCCAAGGGAAAATATCAAGTCAATTCAATTTTAATCTGTAGGTTAATTCGATGAGACTTATTCACTAACCCATCCAGTACCTTTTTATCAACCATTTTGCTTCTGGATTAGAATTTTTCCTGAAAGTTACTGTTGTGTTCCTATCGGGCTCAATCAACAGTAACCCTCACAGGCAATAACAGAGAGCACGTGACTCAGTGGAGACGCACACCATACTGTCACATTTACAAGCAGTAACGTCACTTTTAAGTGCGTGGCGCGTGAGCCGCTGGTCGTTGAAGCCGCGACCAATCAGAACGCATCTTGAGTCATGACGCCAGTGTGGGACACACCGGCGGCCTTGACGCGTTTACAACAGATACCGCACAACACCTGAGTTTAACTACGGACTTATCTTGGTGTGACTATTCTGTTGTATTTCCATCACGAATGTCAGCCTTCCTTTACACTTCATGTATTGCAATAATCCCGATAAAACTAAACAAAACAGAAACACTTCTGACTTTCATCTGTCAAAAAGAGCTGATCACTATTTCACAGGGTACTCGGTAGAGTGAGACATGGTTAAGGTTTTAGTTAGGCTAGTTCACATGAAAATCAATTAGGTCAAACCGCGGTACAAACTCTTCTGTTAACCGGTGGCTACAATCCGTCTTTCCCCAATCGGTGTTGGGTCCTCCCATAATGAACTTCGATATGATTGCTTGGAGCATAACCGAACAACCCGTGACACACAACCGCGTGACACACTGAGAGTAATTTTAACCTCTAGAACAAGCACGCACAAAGCGGAACTCATGAACTAAGGACAAGCTCAGTGGTTCCCAAGCGCTTTCAGCTGGTCGCTTCTTTGGCGTCCTAGACGCACCACACTGACTACTGTACCCCTACTGAACAAACGTTATTTGAACACTGGGAGTAAGACACTGATAAACAAGTCCTTCACGCAAACGACGCCAGTATAAATTTGCAAGTGTGGTCTAGGACCATTCTGGTAGCCGAGCCTGGTGAAACCATGTCGAGTTATTGGCATCAAGCCGAAACTCGTTTTGACTAAACCTCAGGTGACCATACCCAAAATTCGAACCATCCTTTTTGCCACCTCTCTCTCGATTTCTTATTGTCTTCTCGAGATGTCCTTATATCGTTTCGAAGGGGGAGTTCTCCCGTTTTGGAAAAGACTGGACCAACTGTATGAACGGTGTTCGGAACAGCAATAGTGACCAGAAACAAAATGACTACCGAGGAAGCTGTTATGGCAAAGCAAACCGCTTTTAAATACAAAGGGTGGGAGATATTGAAGTTTAATAGCCTAGATGCCAGTAAACTGAAGGTCACACTTTGGGCTACACAGAAAAATTATGAGCGGAAGTTGTCAGCTCGTAGTCCGTTTTAAGTCAGTGTTGAGCTATGGATGAAGTTGAGTTCTATTCACCAACCTTAATATGTTAGGCAAGTGTCACTAACTGTTCTCTCAGTCATTTGGAAAAACATTTCGTGGCACAACTCATTTTCTATCTCTTTTTCTTTTCCACATCACCTTTGTTGTCAACGATTTTGAGTGTCAGAAGAAACAGGTAACACTCAAGCAGACAAACCACTAGGGTTTTGTTAGTTTGTCAATCGACTGTTTTGGAGTTAAAACACAAATTTGCAGGCAGTAAAAAGGGGTGTGTAGTAACAGGTTTGGTCATACGCAAAGTCAGTGCTTTGGAAGCGGAGTGAAGAAGAGTCGTCCTCAGACAGTGTGAGACAGAGAATCCAGCACCGAAAGAGACCAAGCATATGACATGTTTTTAACAATATGGAATTATTTTATTCTTTGTGCCACCTTTCTAATAAAAAGGAATTATTCTAGTAAACTTCATTTCTTCGGAGGCGTTAGGGCTTCTTTTGTGCCTTTTTAAGTGAAAGTAATCTAGGTGAGCCAGAATGTTCAGCTCACAACTTAGCTGGTTCATGTAAGCTGTGGTGACTGGGGGAGTTTCGAAAGAACGAGAGTAGTAAAACCGGTCAAGTTGCTAACTGGGTCATAAAATCCAAACCGCGATTGAGTGATTTTAATCCCTTGGTAACCCGCAACACTGCCAACACAGTGCTTAGTACAGGGTTCGATTATTCTGGGCCGAATCATGGATGACGTTTCAGTCGCCCCATGCGTAGATGGTGGTAATTCTTACAGTCCGGCAAGAACGATCGCTATCTACCGTAATTCCTACATAACGAACCATCTATCAACTTTGGACAAGGAGTACGGAACAAATGTGGTTGCTCCAGCAAATTAGTTTTTTATTCTATCTCAAGGAAACAACGTTTATTTTCCATCTACCTTGTGGGAACAACACACGAAATGCAGCACTGTTTGTGTGATATTCGAAGGCAGAAACATGTTGTTCCTGATAATCAAAACAGGCCACCTACGTGTGTCGTGTGTCATACACGCCTCCGATGTATAACCTGTGTTTTACCTATTTGACCACTTCTGGTCAGTGTATTTAGTGGTCTACTCAGGGAGACTTTTGTATTCCGAAACAGGCGGATATTAGCGTATTTCATCTCTGCCTCAAATACGACCCACTGAAAGACGCTGAGTGAGATGTTAAGTGGATACTGTAATGGAGGTTTCACCTGCATTTTTGAAGATACATTCGGAAGCAGAGCTTGGGGCGGAAGTTAGAATGACTAACATTGGTGAATATACAAATTACGAATTCTCCAGCGGGAGAAAACTTCGTTAAATTCCGGTCGTTGTGACTATAGATAAAAACGGATGGTTGTTTAGTGGTTGTTGAGGCCCTGTGTAGCCTTCAAGGATGTCAGGATGGGGGGAGACCAACTTTAACTTGTTCGCAAAGCGTCGACCGGGTGTCCGCTAAATGGTTCCAACACATGTCACTAGGCCAAGCACAGCAGCCGGTTTATACGATCCCAGCGTTCATGCACTATAAGTGCAGCACGCCCACTTACCGCGTGGACAAACAAACATAACCACTAATAATGAGAGACCAGTTTAAACTCACCTCGAATACGATAACGAAGCCCAGCCGGAGAGCCAATAAGCGCCAGAAGAACATGGTATATTCTCCTTGATTGTCACGGAAGGCGGTATATCTGCAAATTTGGCGTAACGCAAATAAAAATGTGAACTCAAAGAAACATATGGAATATTCTCAACTAGGCTTTTGATTGACGAACGCAAGTTTTCGGTTACTGTTTCGAAATAAAGGCACAGGACTTCATACTGTGCTGCAGATGTCGCCCAATCAAGTTGCGCTGTTCAATTCGGCATCTTATGGTTGTAGTTTGTGCTCACAATCTCACGATGCTGTGATCAACTGGAACTGCCACAAGGTGAAGGATGAGGATAACTTTAGATTTTCTCGATTGCCAGTTGATTGGCTGATTAGTCTCTAGCGGTTTGAACTGAGGTCACCTTGTGAAACACTGTGCCTGTATTCTCGTGAGAGATCTGGTGGGAACAAAACTGCGATCCACAATGTGTACCTCGGAATCGGTGGATATATAAAGGTACAGTTCGAGTTATCCAATCGTTAAACAGTCCATTGTAACTGATCGCCTATTTGTCATGACACTAAAGCGTCAGGCGTTTCATTCGTTTGTTTGTGCTAGAGTGTTACGAATAACCCAGTTGAATAGTGGCATTGCTTAGGATACAGACAAAAATATGCGTTTTCTGTACAAAGTGTGCACCAGGCTCTATGGGTTCAACACTTGGCAAACATCCGTTAGCTACCTTTTATCCAACCAGCCAGAGCGAGAATAGGCCAACGGATAACTGCTGGCGAAATGGCCTATTATGCAGGGTAGGTCATCCTTGTGATAATGATGTCCTAATTGAAATCGTAAAAAGTTTTGCGTAACACAAAGTTGCGCATTTATCTGGCTGGTTGTGGTCCAACCTGCTCTACTTACCACCTCAACAGTGAAAGTGGCTGGTCGTACGTTGCGTAGTGTTAGGATTTAGCAAACTGCTGTTAGAAGGACTTTATCGATGACTAACTTGACACATTTATCGAATGTGAAAAGATCGGAGTAGCAAAAGTCGGTCGTTTATTGGACATACCCCATGGCAACATACCCCATGTGGAACATGTGTGCTATCATATGCCACTAAGGCACCCTGAGAACCTGTTTTATGGAATCCAGGAAAACCGCCTTTGAGTTGAAGAATTGCATCAGTAACGCGTGACCCAGTAGACTTGCTGAATTTTCGGCTCAACTATGATGGCTACTTAAGGCTGACTGCTTAGGTCCGATGCTCATTTGCCTTCTACAGGACAGGAATTCTCCTGAGTCGACAGCGTCTAGTCCAAGACTACGAAAAGAATGCTGGTGACTAATAGGTCAATCGTTTGTTACCAACCCTATGAAGCTGATGTTGGTCCAGGGAATTTGAGCACTGAACTATCATATTGATTGAAGGCCAGGCAACGTGCGAATAATAAGTAGATATGAACTCACGAAAGAAAGTGAACAAGGCAGCGTGTAGCACTCACTCCGCACGAAGTCGACTAGTACACCGTAGACTTGAACTGCATTGCCACTGCTCATAGTCAACGCAGCTGTTCGATGCTACTACTGGAGTCTCGGAGATATCGACATGTCGTATAAGTCCTAATCGCGAAGTTATCAGTTGGAGTCGACAGATTAACTGTTTCCTGTCGAGAAGGTCAGACAATCTGATCACAACTCACAAGTAAAACCGGTTGAGCGTTCAGGCCTGATAATTCGCTCATGCCTAGCGTGAGGTCTCTGGAGCAATAGTCAACAGCGTTGCGTTGTGAAAACGTGGCGGGAGTTCTAGTCTCGGCAATGGCAAAGACATGCACTACTGACGAGCTCTAAATGTGAATAATTTTCAACTCAAAGAGAGTGCGAAAGGGTGAATGCCGAACCAATTTCAGTTTCAAAGATCGGAAAGCTGACCAGGAGAATCCCACAATACACGTTGTTAGTGGTTCAGTCCGTGTACGAGCTAAAGACTGCAGAGTTGGGAAGGATGATCTCCCCTCCGTGTTCACACTCAACTGCAAAAAGTATGTGAACATTCACGCTGAAGATGAAAGTGCTGAGGCTTTCGAGTGAATGTGAACCGATAAAGGCAGCAAGTGAAGAAAAGTAAACAGTGTTGACTGGAGTAACCGCCGATATTCTTAAAGGACAAATTGAATGACGTTTCTTTAGGTGGCCCAAAAACTATTCAGTTGTTCCATCCGACATAAGCAAATGGTTATTCAGTTAGTGCACTATATAAAGGCACATCAGGCCCAACTGAGGGCAATACGGACTCCGTTAAATGTTCTTGTCTGGTGCATGCTGGCTGATTGTTATAAACCATTCTGTCAAATTTTATCTAAGAATGTAAGTTGTAAGCCCAAGATTAGTCCATCAAACATCCTGAAGGGAATCATTAGAATCTCGTACTTTAGGTCAGTGCCATCTATTGAGAGGCGCACCGAGGCCAGCGATGTTTGCATACTTCTGCGTTATTTGAGTTTTTTTGTTTGACATATAGCTACGCGGCGGAGTAGTATGACACTATTCGAACGCTCAAAAACTAAAGCGAAGGTGTCAATGCCAGGAAGACCGGGTGCTGAAAATGATTATTGGAGACATGTGGACGCACTATACGGGCTGTGTCACTAGAGAACATGTTGCTTCGCTACTGCCCGAGATAGGAATACACGCCAATGGTGCGAACAAGTGTATGCATTCGTTGTTTTGTATTTTAACCTACCTTGTAAGTTCTGTCTAGCAATAAACAAATTCCAAGGTCAGGAGTCTTTCGTGGTCACGGTCAGTATACATGACAGAGACTGGAAATGTTTGAGATCTCTATGGAACTGGTCTCACCACGCTGCATCCCAGTTTCATTAAATGTGCATAACTTGCAAAATGTTCGCGATTTCCCTGCGACGCTATTTTGATACACTATTGGGAACGAAAGAGATTCAATGACAAGTCGATTGTGGCAGACATATTTTGGGCCTAAGCCACAGCAGTGTAGTTGCACTTACCGACAAGGCTGTACAGTCGAGTTGACCGGTGCCCAGGCCAGAGTGAAATTAGTGAAACCGACCAGATCGTCTCGAATTTCATAATGATATAATAACTTCGGTAGGAAGTGTGAAGTGAATGCGATGATAAACGCCTGAAACAGAATTGCGCAGAATGAAAATAAATTTGTAAAATGGTTCAACACACAAACCATGTGGATCTGGTAACCTCGACGTTAAAAAAGATTGTTGGAAATTTCTTAACACCTGTTGCTGTCAAGTTTTTGTCACTTATACCTTAGTATCTTTATGTTATACTGTAACAGTATGTTAACGTAAAAATCGATATGTACAACGTGTTAATTTATCTTAAGTGATTAGATGGCCCACGCTACTAACGACGCTGAGTTGTTTGCAGTGTAATTGTCTAGCCCAGCAAGCAACCGAACAGACTATTATAGGCTGGATAGGTATCTTTTTGCTTAAGGTTCATAAGATAATCAGCTTATTCGTTTTAATGGCAGTTTCTTTGAAAACAAATGTCCTAGACAGGTTAAAATTAACTTGACAAGGTACTTTCGAAATTACAGAAGGATCTTGTGATAATCAATCGCGATAACACTGTAAGCCCTTCAGAATCAGTCACAAAACTGACACTTAATCTGTCGCTTTTGGGTACTAGAAAACAGACCTTCCATGACTCTTTCGTCACACGCCTGCCTTAGGTTCTGTAGCCCAGTGAACGAATTCCGCTGATTTGTTTGAGTAGTGTTGTCATGCGTTAATTGTCTGGGGTTGACAACAGTATGATAATTCCCTTCCTTTAGATACAGTCACTTGAAGCAAACACGATGTTCCATATACATCTATATATATATATATATATATATATATATATATATATATATATATATATATATATACGTATCCATAACAAAGTGTTTGCTTCAGGTGAATACAGCTATGTAACTGAAGGAAGTTAATGCATTCTTCTTGCAAGATACCGACTGTCTAATGCCAAGCAACTCCATAGTTGAATGAGTCGGTATAACACATTCTTTGAACCTGAAGCTATCTGGCTATTGGGAAATCTGTTAGACACAGCTTGCGTTCTTAAGTTTCATTCTAAGAGCAGCGTTACGTTCTGACCAAACCCAGTTCTTTTTTTGTAAACAAGGTACGGAATATGGCGAATTCATGTGAATTAATATAAAAGAAACTGAATTACGAAAAATCCAGGGTTCATTTGAAATCGAAAGGGCGTTAGAAAAGAATGTCCATACACAGCGAGCGCTTCATCAGCTGGACTACGAAGCCACACCGAGAGTTCAGGACTTTCTCATTTTGAACTGTTTGTGAAATCCCGCTTGTTTCGTTCAACAATACTTACTGAATTTATCAGAACGAAGAGGTAGCAAACAAGCCTTGTTTCAAGATTTCAAGCGCGACTGTTGTTTGTATGGTCGAATGTAGCCATTTTGTCTGTAAGAAAAATGCCCTTCAGATTTTCTACCGAGTACCAAGAAACCGATCAAAAGGGGTGAAATTTCGAATGCTGACCTTTGTCGAGGCCATTAATATCCGACTCCACAACCTTGACCCCTGCGCCCCGAAGAAGTTTGTGCAAACACAATCAAACAAGCCCACAGTTTGGGACATGGACCGCGTAACTTATAGCAAACATGTTTTATAGGAAACACACCGTCCATAACCTTCAAGGGACGTTTTATCTCACTCTATCTTATGGTTTTTTATTTACTGTGTTGTAATTAGTCCGATGGTCAAACACTGAGAACAAGTCATGTTCGTTACATTGTCGTTCTCTAGTTCCCTTGGCCAGTCCAGCTCCTGAAACATTCGATGGGTTCCATGTAGGATAATAAGACTGAGCTCGAGTGTAAAATTCCTGGACTGTCGACGTGCTTTCGTAATCCTGCTGGTAGAAGGCTTGCGGTTTATGAGCAAGGTGTTTCTATCACTGTTCTGACCATAAACAAAGCCCATATTTTTCGCAGTGAGGTCAAGTATGAACGTGACATACTAATTACCAGCAGTATAGACGAAGGTATTTTTCATCACTCCCATCAGATACACAGTTTGTTTGATGCGTTTCAGATTCACAGACTGTTGAGGTAATTAGACTTTCGTTTTTACCACCGTCTATACGCAAGGCATCAGTTTTCCCCAACCTCTACCGCAACTTTTTTGACCAGTAAATATCTGCCAGTAAGTCTGAAAAACGATCTACTAAGCTACTCTCGGAATTTCGAATTTCCTTCCATTTTTATGAGGAAATTTCATTTTCAGTATTTTTCTTATAAACAAGGTATTAGGGCATCAGACGATAATGTGCAGTCGAATGTTCATCTAACGAGGGCTTCGAAACCAATCATCCAAAACTCTATTATTGTTGTAACCAGGCCTACTAATCTTATTAACACTGTTGTTTAAGTTGTCACAGGTTTCGTACAGTTTGCTCTCGTAGAATAGAAAATTGCGCCATCAAGGCAGTCGTTAATCAAGACTTTGAAAATCAAAACCTTCCATCTTCGGGGTCGTCAGCGCCACTGTCGCCGTAGAATAGCCTCAATCAAACGGGTAGAAGGACAAAGTACTGAATCCCCGTCCTTGCATAAATGATTCTGGGAGTCTCTTACCTGTTTAGAAGAGACGTATAAATGGAATGTCTATGTGTATTCGGAACAAGTGTTGGATCGCGCGAACCTACCGCGGATTGATTCTCAACAGTCTATTGTAGTACTGCGAAGTGAATGGACCTGACTAGTAGCCTATACCAGCCAACACAGCAGAGCGACGCTGTGAGTGTCGAGTGTTAACGCAGGCAATCGGAAAGGCTGGGCAATCACCGGGACCACGAAACTGACGAGCAACTACCCCACAACCGTTTGGGTCAAATTTACTTGTATCAATAACGACTGTCTGGTTATGCATCTTAGAACGTGCGCGTTGGCATTTCAAGACAAAATGTTCGTTCGAAAGCGAACCGATTGATAAATAAGACGAATGAATGGATAAAATGGAGATCACTAATTGTAACGATACCAATTTAGTCAAACTGAGAACAATCAGGATAAGGTGCATCCGAATAAGCAGTAGACAGCATACGCTCTCAAACGTCTGAAAGAAGGGGGCGTAGTAAGCTGTTAAAGTTTGACTGTCTACCAGTTTGATTGTTTCTGCCTGCCAGCGCCCACTATGTTATCAAGCTTTGACGTCCGTCATTTCCGGTCAGAGTTAATTGATGAAAACAACGCTTGTGAAATTGGCTGTAGTTGCTAACTGTCGATCACAGTTTGAGGTATTATGAAAGCTTCTAACATTCAAACATCTCCCGACCAAACTCTGTATAGTTTGACAGGTAGCCGCGGTTGCAATCAGTTTCGACTGGATAATGGTGTGAAACTAACTGATTGCTTGCAGCCAGGTATCAGTGCCATTCATCTAAAGGAGTTAGAATAACTGGAGAGGAGAACGCTGTGATCTGGTTCTGGCTTACGTTGGAGATAACTGCTAACCGCACAAGTACGTCCAAAATACGAAACCAGACCCCGATGTTTTGAGCTCGTTCCGCTAGTGGACGTCTTGTCTCACGAACCAATTTGTTTGCGTCCAGACGAATTTCCATCCAGTTGTTCAGAAGCGCGAAAAATGGTGCCAGAGGGAAAGCAGCCACGAAGATGGTGATGAAGCCGAACTGAAGCACTGAGAGAGAAGAAGACGGTAGGTTCCTCTGTAAGTTCAGATCCTGAGTTTACCATCTAGGTACTAGGGTTATTCCACTGAACTAAACATCATATTGACTGTGGTCATCAGGCAGTTTATGAATTCACATTACCTGGTTTTGTACAAGCCACAGGAAAAGCGACACATTATGTGCGGTGGTACATTTTAACACATGCATGCTAGATGGATTACACATAACCACTGACTGCATAGAAAAGCCACTGATCTGAGGGCACCTAATATGACTGCCTCCTGAAATCATACAGACAACACTGCATTCCATTTCTTTTTACAAGTAAGGTAAAATGCATTCTAGCCAAATGAGAAATCAAGGTGGCAGGTCAACAATTTAACCGAGTTTGACGGTTATGCCTATTACAAACCAATAGCGGTTAGCTTATGTTAAATGCGAGAATGTGTTTGCTGACAAACACACAATTACACATTTAGAACTGGTTCAGTTCGAATCGAAATATTGTAGTAGTTGCCACGTTAAATCAAGCCTCTTCTTGCTACTTTCAGTCACTAAAACTAACCAGCGAGTAGCTTAATTTGGTCCTAGTCACCAGTTTTTAGATTGCGGTAATACAACGTTAGGTTGTTTTTTCATTTCTCAGTTAGCGGACAACGGAAGAACACATGGGTTATTATTCCGCCGTGATCAATCACCCATGCGATTCTCTTTGTGAAAACAGCTGTGTTGATTCTGGCCAAAAACAATGGAAATTAAGTTCACACCACTACAAGTGCAATTGGGAGTGGGATGGCGGAAGATCCGGCGGAAGGCTTGAACCACCGAACCTCTACATCTTGGCCCTGCGACCCTACCGCCCCGCCACTCATCCACAACCGGTGATCTGCACAATGTCGATCTCGACTACTCTTATGCCTATATCCCACCGGTCCAACTGCCGTACTGTAGGTCCTTTATATATCCCCATGTACTGATCACCTTAAGTACAGGCCGAACATTCCCCACATTGTTACACGTAACATGCTCTGAATTGGTAGTACGGACTCTTGTTTGAACTCTCCCTTTTTGGTTTGGTTAAATTCCGTGTTTAAGGTTGATTTGGTTGTAAGCTATAAAATTTACTATCCATTACTCATTTAGGTACACAGCCGGCTTTATCCGAGTAAACCTTAAATATTCTGTCTTGTTCGGCCCAAAATCAAGAGGTTTACAGCTGCCCCGATAGACTGCATATAGTCGTGAATCCTGACTGATTCTACAAGATGACAGATAGTGTAGACTTTTGGGACAGACTTACGCGATGGGCCCATTCGACTGAATTGAGGACTGAGCCTCCAAGACTCTGCGCATTGTTGTTGTGGCTCCGTAGACTTAAAATCTCGGCGTAAAGATACAGTAAACGAGTAACCAGTAAGGAACTTCACGTAGCCGACAGAAGACGGAAGGTGTGTCCGACACTATGGACGTTACTGGGGCTCAGAATGTATGATCGAGCGAATTCACACAAAAAAAATAAACGTAGATATGAATTAGTAATAAACGGTCATCAAGGCTATTCGGAATGTTACTTCAGACTGGCGTGACCAACCTATTCCGCAAGCATAAAGGTGTATGTGTGAACTGTATGGTGTGAGTCACGGCGTCTTATCTGCATGCGCAAGTGCTCCAATCACAACCACATAAAAGTTACCCCGATCAGACTGTACAGGAGACTCAATTTTACACACAACCATGCCATGTACGGCGTCTCATTTCCAAACCAATGCGTTCTTTTCTTTGCCCCCAATCAGAAATGGCACACACATACGGGACACCTGGATGGAATCCTCATGCTAACCAGGTGTCGTCAAAGTATGTTTAAGAATACCGGAAAGCGGTGAAACTCAGCCAAAGGCAACGGTTTTATATGGTGGCCTTCGGAACGGAACCTTCCCTCCAGTTGTTGGTAAGTTCAGGTCGAAACTCCCACACTGCTCTCGTCAGATTATTCAAACACGTACGTGTTCTTGCCAGTGTTAAACGTACTTTTTCCAGCTCTCTTTCTTTCGTCCACGCCACATATGAACGGATTGGAAAAAAGAGTGACTGATTTGTCAAATTTAAAGCTGCACCTGACCCCGAATATGTTATGACCTTGCTGAACAGGCGTCCAAGGGCGCGACCGTGTGCGAGATGGGTCACCTTGCTTGTCTAATGGACTGGCCTCGTTGGTTTGTGGTCATCCTGGGCGATCAATGATTTTCATCCTTTTTGATGTTTCTGTTTGTTCACTGACTTTTAGAGGAGGGGATTCGTCTATCATGCTTATTGACTTCTTTGATATACGCATAAAGAATATAGGTTCGCGTGAATTTACTTTCACGTCTGTAGTTGTCTGTTGGTTAACTAATATGAGTGGGCACAAACTTGTCGTCGTATATGGTGACAAATGATGGTTTAGTATGGTTTTTATGGGCTAAGGAGGAGTCTCTCCACATACTGCCTTTAGTCTGGGTTTCTGCCCTCGCTGCCTTCGGATCTTCGAGCGGGAGACGGCCATCATTGTGTATGCTTCATTTACTGGTGGCTGGAAACTTCCGTTGACTAGCCTGCGTAACTCGTTCTGCAAATCCCGGATTCGGTTAACTTCAAATCAGACTCGATCGAATCAATCCAGCGAAAACGCCTTGCAACAGACAAGTGTGTTCGAAGCCCAAAATTTGTGTCACTGTTGAGTTCCACTCGGAGAGCGAATCATTTGGGCCGAGAAAATCCATCGGAATACAAAGTTTCTATCAAAGGTGAAGATCGTTCAACGTCGACCAAATCCTACTGTTTTAAGTACCTTTCAGTTTCCTGCCAAGTAAACGGATTATTACACAGGGCAGTTAAAATCGCTTGGCTGGCCCGAATAGAGCACGAAAAGACTCACCACTCCATTGGACTTTTGTAAGTAAACTGATCAAATAGACACTCACCCGAAGTGAAGTTGGCGCTGCTGCCTTTTCGTTTTGGTCGTTTTCATGAACTATTTTGAATATCAGTCGGTACCATTCCATTGAGTTCCGCATGTTGACTGTCAAAGGCCAACAGGTGGCGGTCCACTGGGGGTGTGGAAAGTACACTAATGCACCAACACACGTTAGAGTGCCCGAGTAACTATTCGAAAGTGAGCAATTAGACGATCGCACGGATATTTCCTCAATATACAGTGTTCAACAGGAGTGAATGATTTTCACTCCTGTCAGTGTTTTAATCTACGGATGTGTATTATGAGAGCATTTACCACTGCCCGTCCAGAACGACTGTAATTTCCAGGTTGATAATGCTTTAACAGGCCGATGCGGCTCTGTTAGGAGGGTTTCAGTTACTCTGCAAAGAAACTGCCCTTTTCAGACTAAATTCAATTCATCTGTTGAACGGCTGTAGCTAATCAGGCAAAGCTGTGATAAATACGGCGGGTTTGTGTGAAACTCACTGAGTCGATGGATAGATGGTGCTCAGCAAAGACCGTCCAGTCGACCAATGACTAGAACCGTGTACTCCTGACTAAAAATGCGACAAACGGACAAGAGCCGTGACATTTTAAGTATGAAACAGCAGTCGATCAATCGATGTTAAAAATTCTTGTTCAATTGTTTTCCACACGAGTGTGTATGTACGATCTGTGCGGACTGTGTGATTGGAAACGCCCTGTCCATGTCTGCTAAATAATGTCATGATATTCAGTGAGTGTTTCATCAGTCATGGCATGCCACGTAAAGTCGGTCTTGATAAAGCATAGGGATGAAATCGTGTTTCGGTGCTCATTGCATTGAAGTCATTTTAATTTTGGACGAGAATTTCTAATCGTCAACTCAAGTAATTACATTGGACTACAAAACAGACGACAGGGCTTACCCATTTCCATGTATTCGTCGAACAATCCCTCATACGGAATCAACTTGTAATCGTCCATGAAGATGCAGCCCAACATCATTAGAGCTGCTTTTGCATTCGCTTTTGAATTTAAGCCCTTTTTGCGTTTGTGCCACCATGTTTGAAGTTTGCTGATGGGAAAAATTAGGAAGAAATTATGGTTGGGGACGGAATATACTGTTGAGTGTGACAAAGGACGCGGAGTCGATCGTATACACTTCAAAAATGGTTAAAAAAGTACATCGTTTGGTTGGCTACTGATAAACGAACGGCAGTTCGAATAACATCATATTCACAGCACACTCCTCATGATGAATGGTAACTTTCGCGTTCAAATGAACGTGTCCGCCAAAGCGCTTGTGCAGTAAGCTCCGGACTTGTGCGTTCTTCTAGTTGGAGTATATCTTGGCCCGGCTTTTGAAAAGATCTGTCGTCGATTCGTTTTGCGAGGTAAGCATGCACAAAATAACCCGAAATTAATACCAAAAACTTGATTCCCACTGGCCTACACGACTGGACTAAAGGGGATGGTAGGTGGTTGACATCTTTCAGTTGGCACTCACCAAACACGAAAAAGCATGCGAGCACTCCCCACAGCTCGATCCACATTTGCATGCGTGCATACGCCTATCACTATGGATAGCCTAGGCGACTGCTGATGAATACCGACGGTTATTGCACTGTGAATTATTCCACTGGTCACAAACATAGTTGGCGGCCTCCGGTTCGGTCAGTGTTCAAAGCCAAAGGACGCCTGCACGTAATGCAAATCACAAGTGGATTGTGCTGAACCATTTGAGGTTCTAGCCATATAGGTTGTACCCAGTGTATACCCGAAGGAGTAAGAACAGGCATTGTGTGAGCTGAAGGCTTGGTGATCTAGCCGGCCACTGCTGGTTGACCCGATTGCAGGCTAGTATGAAAGTAAAACCATAATCTCTTAGAAACAAAAACCAGAAGGAATTCATGAGTGGTATCTAACATGAGAAGAGACGTTTTAAAAACGTAAGACATGTGGTAGCCTAGTATGGGATTATATATTACCCGCACTTTAGTCGGGAGGAAGGTGGAAAACCAAAAAAATAAATTTTGACCGAAAAACACACGGGACTTTCATCATATACCAATAAAGCTGAAAAAGAAGAGAAAAGGGAGAATACTATCATGACTTAAGTTCCTGAAAGGAACAGTGAGCGATTTAACAGACCACAGTGGTCGTTGACTGATACGAACGAAATATACGTATGAAAAATGTACATTGTTTGCGCAATATGTACTCGTCATATGTTGGCTGATAGTGCACTCTGAGTATGTGGAGGACCCAATAAGTCGAGACGGCCAGCACATTCGCGGCCGCATCCATTTCAACGGTAAACATTTATGTGTCAACTACATATGGCACCTATAGTTCCTTCGCGTACGGTGCGCTTGAATTCAATTTCACTCAGCTATCTTTCCTTGAAACTTTGCGGGCCTCTCCAGACCATACTTATTCATACGGTTCGATTAGCGGCTGAGTCCTCTCAAGGTCTGAAACCGATGTAACAGCGTGAAAGACTTATCGCCAAGGTTTTGTTTACCTGCTTTGACCTGCTCGTGCAGCAGCACAGCCTCTGGCCAAAATGACGACACTATACTGGCGTGGCGTCAATTCTGTTTATGTTCAGTCGCCAAAGTACCTCCGTGATCGAAACCACATCTGGCTAGCAAATATTTAACGTGCGTCTAAGAGGTTATAAATGGAAACTGCGCAGGTACAGCACATATCGGTGAAACACTGTCAAACGTTTGCTGCTGTACAACGGTGTAGACGGTACATTTTTTCATCTTCACTCCACGGTTCTTCCAGACACGCCTTTCGAGACATTTGAAAACATCGCCAGCTTTCATCACACTGGCTCGCAACTAACAGTCCATGGACAAATCTGTCGACAGACTTCTACCCAAGTAGTAGATTTCTATGCAGCTATCTACAACGTTCACATTGCTACGGATTCCAGGTGTAGGCACATCACCTCTGTCCAGAGAAAATTGAAGGAGGGAAAATCTCTTACCGCCGTTGATAGCCAAATCAAATGTGGATGATGGGGCTGCAAGAGCGATAGCTATTCGTTGCAGTTTCTCTTCACTGTGCATAGATGGCACACTATCCTATGTAAACAACAACATACGCATAGTGTATACACAGATCTGACTTGGGACTTCGTGACATCGATAGTTTAGCAGGTGACCGCGTGTGCAGCAACCACATTCAGTAATCTCCTCCGAGTTCTGCAGAGCAGTTGTGAACACTGCTGTAAAACAACAGTTAATTAGGATTGTTGCTTCAAACCAGCGACAATGCTAAACTCATCAGAGATCAGCCTACACCTCTGCTTTCATGTCCGCATACAGCAGTCTAGTTAAACTGAGAAACTTACTTGGACGTCCGAACTTTCCAGGAGCCGTCCACAGCGCCTCATGGCTCACAGAACCAAACGATCTGGTGAACTTCACAAAGAAGACATACGACGACTGATGCTCACGGCCTGTAACCCACACTGTTCCTCCGCGGTGAATCGATCCTGCAAGATTCTTGCTAGGACCTTTCCACCACGCCTCAACAGACCAATGCAAGGATAACTGTCGGCGCACTGCTTACAAGCAAAGTACAAACAAAGTGAACTCAGGCATCCCGCAACCCTTGAGAGACTGTTTTCTTTCTCCAGATGGACTAGACCAACCTCGAAAGTTGTCCTGACAACCCATCTTCGTCTACAGTCCTTCCATTTTGTAGGTGTTCATTAGACCTCTGCACTTTTCTTATACCTGGATGGAGGGCAACTGGCGTCATCGTACCTTGTTGTGGTGAGCTAACCGTCCAGTCCACGGTAGCCAACAGGATTAGTGCGGTATTAAGGCAATAGCTGTGGATCAGTGCACGAGAAGCAAGCATATACATCAATCAGTGTTCTGGTAGACTGGGTGGACCGACCAAAAATTGTGAAGTGTGCATCACAAATATCACGCTTCCGTACGGTCACTTAATCAAGTAATGGGTGATAATTGCTTCGTGGTAAATTACAGGTTGTGATCTCCATCGTATTCAGCTGGAATCGGGTGATTTTAATAACCAACTGGTGAGTGACTCAAGGGTAGGACAGATGGTTACCGTTCTTATTTACTGGACCAATATTATAGGTTCCAGGGATTATCGGCCAGGCCGCTGGGTCGCGCCCAACTCCAGCGTTCACCCGGAACTCACGAGCGCAGAGCGGATTGTGCCAGACAGCTGATCCCAGAACTGGTCATTTTTACCACGAATGCAACTGATGGTTGGCACACGGACTTACCTCAACCGAGTCATAGGCGTATAGACATAATCTGAGGGCTAGCGCTATGCTGTTCACCTATAATTAAATCGTTGATGCTGTCAGCGACTGCGAAACAGGCATCATGTTCCCGAGCATTGTTGATCGAGTAGCTTATTCAATATAAAGCAAATCCATCTCCTGCCTCTTGGTACTTACCTTGTTTTATAAGCCAAGTCTCACTCAGAGATGCTGCACCGACGCCAAAGCTGCTCAGTTCCATAGTGATCAATGCGGTGTGGTGTCCAGGCCGTTCTGTGGTACCGCATCGACACAGCAGCATGCGCACATTCCATATCCTGACGAAGAACGGCTGGTTTCCACGAAGCTGTCTCAGATTGTCATACGAGACCTCAGCATGAGTCTGTGACTCAACAGTATGGTCTGTGAGACAAAAGCAAACAATTTTTTTTGGGTACCTCACCCGACTCCTCTGGCTTGAAATCCTGACCTGCTGGGTAAAAAGGCATGGGGCTATTTTTGGGGACCTCATCCGAAGTTAGTGACCAGATTATTTGACTCACTTGGCAGGGAAAGGCTAACCCAGTCAGGGGCCACAGTGAATAAGATGACAGCGACTCGTCCCCATCACCGCTATACACAGTGGATGTACTGTAATTTACATTGGGCTTCTCAGAAGTTGCGCTGGTTTTTCGAGCATACAGGGTAATACGCCGACGGCCGCAGTCAACAACTGGACAGTTGGAGTGCTAGTTGTCCGGGGGTGAGTCTTCTAACCCCCTGCTTCGATGCGTGGAAGATAGCAGTGTTGTAACCATAAGTATGCTTCTGTCGTCTGTTCGTAGATCTGCGCTCCACCGTTCCAGCTACCCCAAACAATAAGCAGTGCGACATACAGTCCTATGAGTTCAGTTGCCTTCTGCCTGGTTGGCATGACTGAACTTGAAAGTGCCGAAGTCCTAGTCGGCGTAACCTTCCAGATAAAAAGAACACACAAGTCTGTTCACCACGCCAAGGTAGCCGTAGGGGTTACCTGAAATCGCATTCGATGCACGCATGGTATCCGCATTGAAATCGAGCACCGTTGTGTGGAACACCAAGTGGTCATCAATGCAACTGGGGTGTTGGGCAGATAGACATTAGGATAAGCTGAAGGTTCGACAGGGAGAAACAGTGCCAACGGTTGTTTCATAAGGTGGCGATTCCGACAAATGTAGTGGTTCTATAATTTACTTACTCTGGATTGACTGCTGAGAGAGGCAGACCTTATCTAGAACATAAAAACTGATGTACACGGAAGTGGCTACAGAGAGGCGGTTACGGTTAAGAGGTCTGTTTGTGAAACTCCAGAATAATCTCGAATAAACAGCTTGGCGTTTCTACTAGAACTACATCAACAGAGGCTTACTTAAGACTTCCATGGATGACTCAGAAAGAAGTAACAGACCACGCATATCTACGGAAGACGTCACTATTGTGGATACTCAGCGAAGTAGTATGTGAAACTCAAGACGGAGGGTAAGCCTGCTGTCAAAACACTGCAATATTTGGAAGATTGCAGTAAATCATAATGTAAATGCATACTGTTTCAGAACATTCAAGAAACTACGGCACCAATTACTTAGTTTTACCGATTGAACGCATCTTACCTTGTTTTGTACTAGGAATCTCCGTGCTTAGTGAATAAATCCTGTTTCACTGGAACGTTTTTTCGGAGAAACCAAACAATTTGGCTACTAGACACCCTGAACAACACAGTGTCTGCCATGGTCACTCTAGTCCAAAGATTAAGGTTTTTGTCGGAATTATGATGTGAAGAATATAAATGGGGAATCGGGTGCTTAATCATCTGGCTTACGAATACTTCTAAATCCAGGCGCGTTTGCTTAGTGTTCACTGACATTCTGTCGTTTTCACAAGATGATACATTGTAAATGACAAACAGGCATCATAGAAACACTTCAACCTTCGATCCATTTAGACTGGGTATAAGAACCCGAAGTATTTCACAGCTCTTCGCAATTTCTAAGGGTTTCATGGGTGACTTAACTATTTCATCATACGCTAATCGTGTCAATAATCAGCGACTTTCCGAGCCAGTCTTATAGGTCTTAGGTAAATTAAGCAACCTAGGGACGCTCTTCATGTCGGCCTTATTCTGTTGAATGTCATTTGCTTGAGTTAATTACATAATTGTTGTCTAGCGGTCTTAATTCGATCCCAATTCAGTCTGAAGCTCACAATTTTAAGTATGGTGTCCTCCAGATAAACCCCCACCTATCAGTCATGGGGACTATGTCTGGCTTTTAAGCCTAACATTATTTTTAAGCAATGCGCCTCTATTTTTGTTCTGCACCCTTGCTTTAAAACCCACCCTCCACGTTCAGTCCGCGTACTACCCCATCCATAATCTGCTGATTGCCCCAATAAACGGTTACAGAAAAACGAACTTTTGGTAAAGCCCATCAAAACTGGACACTTTTCGTGTATCACTAGGTCGTAAAGCTGCATCCACAAAACTGGAAGAGTGTCGGCCACAGGGGATTTGCATATTATGGTCTGTTGAAATACGAATCCACAGACTGATTGCAGTGTGCTCTATTGATGCTGTTCAATATTAATGCTCATGGTGATGTGAACAATCCGGTCGGAATGTTCTCTCAACCTAGCCGAAATAAACTATGAATTTATACTGTATGAATTTATATTGTAGTACTTAACTCCTCTTGTCGAGCTCGCTTATGTGATTTCTACGAATAATTCTTCGACTGGATTTAAAGTGATCGTGAGGCGGAATGCACAGTGCTACATATGAAGATGAATTCCAATTCAAATTACTCTTCACATATTTTTTCAGTGTTCGAGGATCACAACAATTACCATTAAATTACACTTCTACACTAACGGTAGGGAAGCCGAAACACTGTTCAGAACATGGATTTCAGCTATCCTGCTTCATAGTGATGTTCGCAAGCAACTGTCCTAAATTTTTGGTATAATCCGTCCGTTTAGTGTATGTATACGTGTGTTCGTATGTACATATATATACATGAGCAGATTAATCCATATCAATTTTGGAGTAAATGGTTAGCATACCTAGTTATTCTTTCCTTGCCTACTGTCCGATTTGGTTCCATAGATTGAGTTTTCAATATCTTCACTGAATGGCAGTGTTCGTTAGAAAACGTCTTGTTGGTTTTAGGATGATACCTATATGTTCATAGTTTGGCTAGATGACCTTATTACGTTATCTGAAAAACAGATCTGCATTCTGATTCACAGTCACACAGTGCAGTTTGACACACACTGGAAGAGTTTCTACATAAAATATCTTGATTTACTGGAATTTCTTGGTCAGTATGCATGATATGTATTGACGTTTGCAACTCAACTCTGCTACGAACGCGCTGATATCGTTGGTCGGTGTTGTTATGTAATGACCCCGGTGTTCAACATGTGGTACTGACTTATTTTTGCATACTCTGAGATGCACCTAGATATCGCCAGTTTATCTACCGCGTTTATCTGTTGACGGTGTGTATAACACACAAAAACAGGATAATCAACCACCACAGTTTGTCGGGCTATGGGAGTGAACTGACGCTGGACGTCGTCAGTCGCTTTCACAGCCCAGATATCTGTCGTAAGCTTAATTTCGATAAGCAACGTGCCCGACGATATGGCTGCTTTCAATTCCGGATTTACCAGAGCAGTTAGTGACCGCATTTTCGGCTCTTTCGATCCATCCTGACTGAGTTTATCTCTGCAATTGTCAGACTGCTTGGTACCATTTCGACAAACCACTTAAACTCGGTAGTTTTCACCAGGGTCACTGATAAAGCAAAACCTCGATAAATCTGAACTAACTTTTAAGGTATTCATCTCATGATATACTGGCATGATTGGGTGACGGACGAAAAGTGATATTGAACCGCAGTGTTCTTATCCGCCATCTATTTGGCGAGTTCACCATCCCATTGCCGGTACCGGACGAATGGAAACAAACAGCTTCCAAACAAACCTAGTATTTCCATTGGAGTAGTTTCGTATAGAAACAGCATATTTTTATTGTTAGTGCTTTTGAAAGAATTTTCAGCTACATGAGCATCACATATCTTGATGGTTCAGGTTCACTCCAATCTTGTCATCAGACACTGTCGTTAGCGCTTAGTAACATCACAGTTTAGAGGCTTGGCTCTACGTTATGATTCGTCCGATAAGCGGACTCATATTTTGCTACGACGTCCACTAGTATCGTATAGTTATCGTATGCTAATCTATTATGAGTCCGATCAGTAGCTTACATCTTACGGTTATGGCAACAGGCTGGTAACGAAAGTACTATGACGAAAAACCCATAATTGAGGTGCACAGGTGCAAATGGAGGTCACAGTGCCTAAAGTTTGGGGCATAAGTCCCAAGTGAGACGGAAACTACCATACTGGTACTGGTTAAAAGTGACTCAGCAGTCACCAAACCTACTGCTTAAGTGGTTAGTCTATCTCGCCGATGACCCCCGTTTGCTGCTCACCAGTAGCATTAGTTCGCGGTTGGTAGTCCAGTTGGTATTGTTACTGTTCTCGTGTTATCAGATGTATTAGGTATTCATCGTTCGACCTCGTCGGAGTACTGTATATGTTGTTGTGGAACATTTTCCGCTGTTCTAATTTCATCCAGTGTCCAGTCCGGTAAAAACTTGAGAGAGTTGTGTGAAAATCAATGACCTGAAGACCCAGTGATGGTTAACCAACGTCACGGGTTTCAATGCTGAATTTATCCATACACGTCCAAAATATTTCCATAAAATAACAAATGCACTAGAGCTGTTGAACACTTAGGTAGCAAAACGCGAATATGTTGTAACTCACGGGATCAATATCTCTTGACAGTTATTGATCAGCTGCTTTCCAACCATGATAACGATCAGCTGCTGAGCCAACTCAATCAGACATCCACCGTTATCGCAGTCCTCATTGCGTAAACCGAAAAAATACACGTAGTTACCGGGATAGCCTACAAATCTGAAAAGAAGAAAAAGAGTTATGATAGTCAAGCTTTGATCATTTATATACCAAAATGGATCTCATACAAAATCCCATCAGAGTTTACTTTAAAAGGACGACCCTATGATTTCGTCGTGAGACGTATACAATTTGTTCAGGCCAGTAACGTTGCGTGAAATAACTTGCCATGTGTTGTTTCATGTGAGTGACTTAGCTGCTGGATCGTGCGAATCGAGCTCCTTGTAGTTCAAACAAATTAATGACTTCCGCCGAACTTCTATGTGACAAAAGTTCTGTCGTCCTTATCAGTTTTGATGTACCAAATCAGGCAGGAGCAAAAAACTTCTGAGAAGTAGCTTGACGAATCTGAGAATTCGGCCAGTGCATAACGCCTGGGTAGTCAAAGGTAGTATGGTCAAACAAATGAAGTAATTCTATGCATACACCGGCTAAAATTCAAGGGCAGAAGTCTCGGAAACTGCAGCCATTTGATCAAACGAACGAGTAATTGGTGCTGCTGAATGACGGTATACTTCAAATTAGAAAGCTGATTGGATTCAGCCGGTTCACAATGTTCACCTATCATGGGTGAACACGTGTTGCGTTACCGTAAACAATAGTCTCGAAAATGAAGGATGGTAGCGTTTCTCGTTTGCTCGAAAATGGAATTAAACTCTCCAAAACATGAAATGTTCAACACTGACTAAGCTATTCAGCACCATAAACAATCCAGGCATACTAAACTAGATGACTGCGGTAAGTGGCTAGATCCTTGGCTATACGGGTAGTCCACTGAGCACACCGCTGGTAGTAATGGCTGAGATAAAACCGTCTAATGTTATTGCTAGTGAGACATTCTCTCAGCGACCTATGGATGATATTCTAATATTTATTAATAATGTTCACTTTCTCACACCCTTTCAAATTCCGTTTATCCGAATCTTACTGGTTGATTAGAACGCCCAATACACCGCAAGGCCAGTTGGGGCAGTCCTTGCTGACAAATTTAGCTATTTCCATCGAAGGCATACAAGACAGGCCTCGTACGAGCTTTGTTTCACACAGCCCAGTAGATTTGTACTGATGACTGCTCACAAAAATTAAAGCTTTTACTCACAAACGTACATTCAAAGAAGTTAACTGATATGCATTCCAAGCAAAAACCGATCAAGATTGATCGACTTGTTTTACTCACCAACGGCTTGCAAACAAGCGCAATGTGGTGATTGTGCTCTGGTCTCATTGACTAGTGCAGGTCATTTTTTCAGGAGCAGTGCCGATCGGTACTGGCCGTCCGGTCCAGGCTCAAGCTGTTCGTCTGCCTTGGAAGTGATAACGGCGGATCGTCTCATGAAAAGCGGAGAGGTTAGCCTTTTCCGCTGTTGTCACCCCCATGCTAAATAGAATCTAATGTTGTACGTATAAAGAAACTCCGAACATCTTTCACCGTATGTACCCCTTAGCCACTAGCGAGGATTAAGGGGACGTAATTGTCCAAATTACCAGAGGTGTGAAAGTTTGCGACCCACACACCAGTCTGTTCGTGACCATTCTCTGTGCGGATTTTTTCACCTTCTCCTCACCATCGCAACAAGATTGACAAGCTCCCAGTAAACCATGCCAACTGAAAGTAATCAAAGATTTTCTTTCATCTCACAAAAGCTACCATTTTGATAATCGGACCTAGCTTTCGAACGTTGTGTGCGTAGCTAATTCAGGGCTTGAACTGAAACGGCGTTATGATAAACGCCATACCTTTCGCACTCCCTCTGGCTTAATTCATGTAGAATGATCGGAAGCCAGCGTGCCTAAAGGTGAGGCAAACGTGGCAAATGTCATGAAGACAAATCATGGTGGTCAAGACAGTAGCACTCACCTGCCCTTGAAAAATGCCACGTAGATCAATGAGGAATAGAAGTTGACAAATTGAAAAAGGAACACTTTGAATATCAACTGGTTCTCGAAAGCACTCTGGGTTCGATGCATTTCTGGAACGGTAACAGTAACGGTGATGATGGTGGTTAGAATAACACAAATGATAGGGATATTTACGTCTACTAAACTGAAAGATGGTTTTTGTTTATACATTAGTACGAGACGAAAAAGTTTTCCTGTTGTATGCTCCTGTCTCTGAGTTGGTCACATAGATAATTGTGTCGTACGGTTTATACGTGCAGACACGAAGTGGATGAAGACTGATAAGAAAACAACAGATAGACACCACTGCTTCAGAGCATCAGCATGTAACAGTGGTAACCACTGAATCGGTGTTCTGGTAAACGTGCATATTTGGCGGCCTATGAGAGTGAGTATGCAGATATCACTTGTACATGCAGAGTGAGCATAAGTTTAAAACTCCCAAGGAGTTAGTGTTTTTTATTTTGGGTATACCCGAAGCCTATCTGCCTAAATTCTAGATTACCTGTTTGGCTTTCTAGTTTTAGAAAGTCACCATTACACTTTCCATCTTTGCCTAATGAGTGTGCGTCAGTTGGTGAGTTAGTCGATGTGTGGAGGAATTCGTGATTTAAGACTAGGGAACCTATCACGCGTCTGTAGTCAATAGAGAGAGTTAACCTCTTTTACACTCATCCAAATGGAAAAGGTCCATGCAATATGATGAGGTTTCCTATCTCAGCTTTTGGTGAACAAGTCGTGAAATGGTACTCGATTGTAATAGTTTGTTTGCAAGCGACCCAGTCCATGGTTCCACATAAATGAGTATTCCCTCTCATACACCAGCAGTGATGAAGTTCAAGTGAGCCCGTGAACAGTTTTGATTGTCACCGGTTGAAGTTGAAGCAGGTAGAGTGTTGACAGAGTAATCCTACCAAAATATGCATCCGCGGAAATTTGTAGTATGCACAGTTCACAGTTATATTGTGTAATCCTTTCTGCATACTTGCATGACTTTTTGTTAACTACACATGTGTATTTGTTTGAAAGCATCACCCTCATTTTCTGAATTTGATTGGCGACAAGAACGAACGGGAGTTACCGCGCACCGTCTCTGTCTTCTCCTTTTGTGTAGGTTTTTAGGCTATCGAAGTAATTGCACGGTGAAATATTTTATCCCCGCGTATCTGCCGATCTGCCGACGCTCAACGTTCATCATCGTGCGCCACGTGTGGAATCATCTATCGGTTGTGTCGCAGAACTACTCTCTGGCACTGTCTTTTTCTCGTATGATGGCCTATTCACTTCAACGGACCTTGACTTGCCACTGAGTCCTTCCAGTTTGCACCTATCCGTTACCGTCACAGCTTTTCTTTAGTGTCACCGTATTGTGGTCATTTTTGCCATTCGGTTGGTTTGGCCGCTATCAAATATTCCCGTATCCGGAATGAGTTGGTGTATCAAGCATTATCTGGCTAACTGCTGTTGCAGAGTTATGTAAACCGACTACAATCTGTCCTCTAGAGTGTTGTACAACTGAAGACGCGCGGCCCGCCATGCTTCAATGGCAATAGTGGTAAAAGAAACCACAATAAAGCGATCGGTTTTTGCATATCATGTATTGTTTAGGATCGGAGTGTACCAAAAAGTACAGCTAGCGTTCCGGAGAAACTACTGAATAGTTATGGAAAATATCTAACAGTCGTTGTTTAACTAGCAGATAGACGCACTGAATCAGTAACTGAGGCACAGGAGGTCGTGTAGTGTTTATCTCAAAAGTGAGAAGTTCGGCAGTACGACAGAAATGAGCACAGTCAACATCATCCTACAGTTCTTCGGTCACCTCAGTTAAGGCCAAATGTTTCAATTATTACGTTATGCATGAAAAGCGAGCGACACAGTGAATTCATATAACCGTGCGTGACTACTGATAAACAGATTGGGAGTAACGCAACGTTAGAAGCAAGCTGTAATACTTTACGTTCCAACCACCTCAAGTGGCCTTCCTCAGGAGTGTTGTAACTATGGTCCATAAACCTGTATCTTATAGCACACTTGTTATTGATACGATATTGGTTAGGTTGTGAGTAACCGCGTGAGGAGAAAATACAGAGGAAAGCGGAACAGTCTGGCTTGCAGGTCAGGCACGGACGGTCGAATTCACATACAGTGTGCTGTTTTTCATTCAGCCAGCGAGGCTGATTAACCGCTACGTTAATCATACCGGTAAAAACGATGACGGTGTTGGTTGCGACCATTACCGAAAACTGTCGTCGAGAGATCCAAGTTACTGATGAGTAGTCGAGGGATTTGGTTTATTTTCAAGTTGACCATCACTCACATTTGATCGCAGCCTTCGCATTCAGATAGACTTTCCAGCCAGCCTCTTTCGAAAAGAGGCACTAGACTCGAGTTTCGCTGTCATTAGACCTCGTCATTAGTGCATATCCTTGCCACGGCCGGGATTTGAACTCCGGCCATTCCAATCATGAGGCAACCGCGTTGACCACTGCGCCATTCATTTCACATTAGGCACGACCGAATTATCAAATCTGAACGCTCAACCACTCTCGCTTGTGAGCAATGATCAGGTTGCCCGATCGTCTCGAGAGGAGACAGTTACCACCTGTTAACTCCAATCGATAACCCCGCGATTGGGACTTCTAAGACAGGTCGAAATCTCTGATCTCATTAAACCTGCAAGGCGATATTTTAGATTACTGATGAGTAGTCGGGGATTTGGTTTGTTTAAAAGTTGACAAGGCCGATTGGAGTTAACAGACAGTAACTGTGTCTCCTGTCGAGACAATCGGGCAACCTGATCATTACTCACAAGCGAGAGTGTTTGGGCGTTCAAATCCAAGTTAGTATAACTGAACTGCGCGGCTGAAACACCTGATCTCGTGGTTGTGACAAGTGAGTTAATAGGTTTTTACCATTCACAGGGTGATATATCTGTTTGATCATGTTATCACAACCCGTTAAGTAAAAACACTGAGAAATTTCTGATAAGCGGGATAAACGTAAGTAAACAGGCACACTCACGGTCTGGTAGTTCTGCTACGACTGAACCCATATTGGGGGCATCCAGTCGAAGGTGAACAGCCACATGTAACTACCTCACACAGGTATGGCCTTGAGATTAAGAGTCCGTCCCACCCACCGTGAGTAGGTCAAAAATGCGATTTATGAGTACGTGATGAATTCATCGACGGCTCGGATCACGAAACTGAACGGCCGTAGAAACAGTTAAACTGGAAGCTGCTTTAAATTACCGTACAGAAAAATCCTTTTTTACAGTTTCGTCTTTTTTAAACGAGTATTGCACCGTATTGGACTTCATTCCGTCCAGTTTCATTAGAGTGGGAGTTGCCTTAAATAATGTCAATTACACCACAAAGAATCTGTGATGAAAGTTTGCGAGACACTACACGTTTTGTTGAAGAAGTAGTACCCTTTTTACTGAGAAACAAAAGTATCAACTTGCAACTGATATGTGACAATCACATCGTGTTTCAGTCGGTCAGTACGTTTTTGCTTTCAATAACTTTAAGTGGAACAGTTTGGCAGTTTAAATCGGACACACTTTCGAACAACTTGTTTCAATCATCAAAGGTTTAAAAATAAATATGACGTGGTGACTGAGCTGTGCTTTGATTGAC
The DNA here is from genome assembly GCA_008508345.1 of Paragonimus westermani. Classification (NCBI taxonomy): domain Eukaryota; kingdom Metazoa; phylum Platyhelminthes; class Trematoda; order Plagiorchiida; family Troglotrematidae; genus Paragonimus; species Paragonimus westermani. The sequence goes on along the minus strand of QNGE01000270.1, from coordinate 105,820 downwards.
TGATGTTGGTCGATTACAATTCTGTCTGCAGCAGCTTGCGAGTGAGCTTTGATTAGTGAGACATTTTCCAGTGAAGAAGCATGTCCGGCCAAATCTCTTTACAAAGATTGCAAGTAACAATTGATTTGTAATCACTGACTCTTTCAAAAGATAACTTACCTTGTGTGGAGACACTTTTTATGTGATGTTGGGTACCTCTATAACAGTAAGGTGAGTCACAAAACCCAAGCACATTAGGAGAGACAGCTTCTATGCGAGTTCGTGGAGATTCGAGACAGTTTCAAAGTGAAGACAATTATGGTGTAGTGTACACAACACAGCTTCTAAATAAGCTGTTTTTCTTTGGACCGTCAACTCTTTACGGTATCTGGAAATTGCGGGGTAATTTATATCACCCGATATTTAGGCAGGCAGTGCTACCTACTACCATCATACCGGAGTTACAGCACATTTCAAAAGAACTATTCCACCTTGTATGGCTTAATGTTTTCAAGGCTGATTGCTCGGAATATGTTGGACTGTATCAAGGTCTTGTGGGTATCCAGAGGTGGCGCGTTTATACCTTCCACCATGGAGTCGCCTGAAGGGTATCACTACAACTAAGAACCTTGGCAAGAATTCAAGAATATTCAGTCAGCTGCACGAAATGCTCCGACCCGGGATTTCACCAGTGTAATGAGATTGGACTGCGACGGTTTCCTGATGTGGGAACGTTTACCAATCAAAACGCAGTAGTGGGAGCAGAAGTGAGATCCATCGACGCCAACCAGTCCAAACCGACAATCAACTGCCACGTCGAATTTACTGGTAGGATACGGTGTTCAAAACAAGTTGTTGAAAATTGTGTCTGATTTATAAAACCGAATCGCCCGAGTAAGGGTCGCGGAACGTAATAAAGAGCGGAGTAATCAAAACGCAACCGCGTATCAGTATGTAGTATGTTGCCATTTTCTTTTACCACATATATTCCCATTCGCTTCCTTTCAGGTCTTCGAACACGCAGGCTCGCCCCGTTCCTGCACCGGGCTGAGGAAGGTGACTAACCAGAGATCGAGGTCAGCAGCCTGCTAAAGTGAGACCACTTCTGACTGGTCGTTTATTTCCAGACTGTGGAATATCTATATATATATATATGGACAAGGACACGATGTGTGGAAGCTCCTTCAGTAACTGTGTTTTGTTAACACACTTTGCTCGTCGACTTGTGGCTTCTCTCTTTTGTGTGGTAGACCTTGTTGTGCTTCGATTGCGAACGTTGGACATTGTGTGTGCTGTCACCTGTGACTGACTCACTGGAATGTTACAACTGCTTGTTGCCCAGTCGTAATCAGTAATTTAAGTCGTCGTTACTCCGTGAAAAAAGTGCTGTTTTTGAAATAAATCCAAATCGCTTGGTGCATGTTAGACTAGATCTATTGTGTTTTTTCTCCTGGCGCCCTAAATATGTACACGAAGTGATGTGTATTCCTATACACGGCTAGTTGGAGCAACACGGAGTTAGTGAGTGTATCAACAATAGCATACAAGTGTGTCAACTTTCCAATAGGCTGCCATCCGGTAACAAACTGACGACGTATTTGTTGGCTGCACATGCACATCGCTGGGCGGGTAACCTTTGACAAAACGATCAATCAATTTTACATTTGTAACAACGTTCTGAAGATCAGTCTTTTTAGTAAGTAAGGAACAATTAGCAGCAATCTGAATGGAACCAAAATTCGTGTACACATAAGACATTGGTCCGATCAACACCGAAATCAGTCGAAAAAACAAACTGATACACTTAAACAAATAAGCAAGGAAAAAGTATGCAAACAACAAATAATCAGCCAATGAAAATGTAGACTAGATCAAGGTGAACTATTGAACGATTAAACATTTGACTGGATAATCCCACCAGTGACGCAACGACGAGAAAGTAAAGATGTAATCACAAGAAGTTAAGAGCCATTTCTTTCGGCAAACTACTCCGAAACAGTTGGCATCTTTCTTTTAATCCAGTAGGACACAAATAGTGTCATATTTCAATTCTTGCCTATTTCAACGATGGAAAGTACTGGTCAGTACCACTTGAAAATAATTCACGCTAGCAACTATATTATTAGGCTTGTTAACTACAAAACAGACAACCTGCGTAGGCTAGTCTAACCGATCATAGATTGTTTCGGCTCCGTACTCGAGAATGACAATGCCCAGCTGATCTGGGCATGCATAAGTCACACCAGCGGAATCGGAAGATAAACTCTGTTAGATGGATTTGACGGGGAGACTGAAGATTACACACATACATGCACACACACACAAAATGAGATAAAGTCACAATGTAAGCAGCTAGGGTGTCAAATCGCCCAGTACAATCCACCACCATTGATCATAGAGTGGGCGGTATGGAGAAAGCTGGCTGGTCCAGGCGTTGTCCTCTCACTTGACTGTGATCTGACTGAATGCGCTTTATTGTTAGCCATCGTAAAATTATCTGTACAATAAGTGGGCGCTGACTTCCAGACATAGTGTTCGCGATTTAATGATGCGGGAAATGTCAGCCTGTTCTTGACAGGTTATTCAATTATTAAAACATACAAATGGATACGTGAAAAAGTCAGACGACAAATATAGTAGAAGTCTAACTGGAATTGTGAGGCGACTGAAACTATGGTGCGACGCGTGAGGAGTGTAGAATGACTGTTTGGTTCAGTGTAGAGTAAGTGAGATAAAATTTGAAATATTTGACTTTCACAACCTACAAATGTATAAATGAAGGCAATTCAGCGTTCAACAACTTAGAGTCCGAAACTGATCGACCTGATTTTGGTTACGTGATCAAAATTAATAGAAGACAGTTCGTGCGCACTTGCACATGAAGATCATCAGACCAGATGTTACGCTGTGCATAAACGTTGTATCACTCTGGAGTGACCTGTGTTCATATCACAAAGAGTGGCTAATGATTTTAAGAAATGATTTATCCTGCATCCGAATGATGAAGTGGAGTTTTTCCAATTTCATAAGGAATTGTGCCAACGAAACTACTTCGAGGGTATGCAGTGTGTCCAGGGTATGGTGTCCGATGGATGCGACCAATACTCATCAGTTGTCGACACTGTGAGCCTGTGATCATGGGGCAGTAAATGAGTTAGCGTAATTCTTGGATGGTTGAATTCAGTAGTTCCCAACCGGTTCAACCTCTTCAGTGATTTCATACCTACTCGTAGGCAGACAGTCGGAAGTTTAGGTTGTGTAAAAGACAGTAAGAAAAAAGAGCTGTAGTTGTCAAAAAAACAATTTTGACCACATTGCTGTACCGCCGTCTACACTTACAGACTGGCCATCGTCAACAACCTGGAAACTGTCACTATGAGGGACCGTTATAGGGAAAAAAATGTAAACCGGCTAACCTGTAGACCTTGTTGTTTAGTTCATTATGACGAATAAGTTAGGAAAGTTCAGCCAAGGTCAGAAGGACTTACAGGAACTAAACACGTTTTCCGTTAAGGCAACTGTTTAATTATAACTGTTTTCATCGTAGCTACTCTCTGCTGTACACCTGATTACCGCAAGAGGGTTCACTTAACTAGACCGTCGATCAAATAGTGGAAACCTTCCTGAATTATTTATTCATAAAACTCCTGATACCATTTCATCAGCAGAAATATTATCCAAACGGAAAAGTCTTTTACTGTTTAACTCCAACCACTAAGTTGTACTACTAGAGAAGAAGTACATGTTGTACACGGAAAGGCAGCGTACCAAAGGCATTGTTCACAGCATGCTTCCGGATCAAATAGAGAGAACTGATGCAAGTGGCCAGCGCCGATTTCCAAAAATCCTGCTTGGGCTGTATCGGATATTGGTCACCAAAAGTTAATTGTTGTTGGCTCCGACCAATTTATCGCAGTAATTGAGTTTAAATTTTGATGTACCGTCTGACAGAACATTTTGCTGTTGTCCAACTAGGCGCCACCAAGCCCATTTCACATACCTGAATCAGTGCGACTTGATTGTTTCATAAGACACCGAGCTGATGGTTGTTTGTACCCTAGCAGCCAAACGTGAGGGCTGGCATTCTCGGTCACAGCGTCCCTGTGAGCCTAGTGAGCATTAAGATCGATCATGCAGGGCTCGCCACGGTACCCGCAAGCTATGCATTTTCTTGAGGTCATTTGAAGTATACAACGCGTGGTAATCATTTCACAGTCAACTGTATATAATGCATGCAAGTAATTTCCCCTCATGTTATCGTTTATTCTTGAAAAACTAGGCGCACATAAGCTATTCATGGGTATCTTCAGCTCACTTCAGATAGAGTACAGTTTCTAGTATTCGACGGCCTGACTACGACCAAGCGTTAAATGGTAAAACTGCACCGGGAACTCCCGAGGGAACAAAAAAAATGGATATCACAACCACCTGACTAGACTTCTAAGAGGTGGCTGTAGTACAGTCTGGGATGCCGCTCAAGCCAACTTTGGCAATAACACACTCAACTTATCACAAATTAACACGCTAGCTGGTCACTATTCTAACCCCAGTAAAACAGACATTTCAGACACACTCAATTAAAGATTCTTTTGAATTGATCAGTGACCTGGACAGAATCAATCTTGCTAACGAACAGATGTGCTCTATAGATGTTCAGTCACTGTTCACAAATGTCCCGCTGCATGAAACGATTGACTACATTTGTGAGCTCGTTGAAATGAGTCACACTTCGTTACCACTTCACACCGACATATTGAAGGAAACTTTGCTGCTCTGTACTGAGAATGTCAGTTATCGTCTTCTCGAGCAGTCCTACCGTCAAATAGACGCAGTAGTCATGAGAAATCTACTAGGCCCCAACTTAGCAAATTTTTTCATACTAAAAATTGAGCAACAGCTAGCTACGGAGATAGAAAACTTGTCGTATCACAAGCGTTACGTCGATGACACCTTAATTTCCAGTCGATCTAAACAGATGATAGATAACCTGGTGCAACGTCTAAATAGTTGCCATCCCAATCTAAAGGTCACTTGTGAATTTGAGGTCGGCAACTGCCTGCCATTGCTAGATATCCAAATAAGTCGTCGGGAATATGGCTAGGTTAGAAAAACCGTTTATAGGAAACCCACATGGTTAGGTCAATACCTAAACTTCAGCCGATTCACACCGATCCAATACAAGCGAGCACTAGTGAATACTCTGTTCACACGAGCAAGGCAAATCTGTACGCCCGACAGCCTCGCGGAGGAACTTTGTCTGGTTACGTCTGTCCTACAATCAAATGGTTACTTCAGAAGGTTCATAGATAGCCACAGTTGGCAAAAATTACCATCCGAAAAGGTGGTGACTGTAGAAGAAAAGAGAGTCTACATAAAGCTACTTTTTAGGGATGATTATGTCATGCAGCAAACAGCACAGCGATTAAGAAATTCAATTAAACGACCATTTAATGCAGCTGAACTCCGTTTAATCGCTCGGACTTAGAAGCCACCAGTTCCTTTAATCAAGGGAGATCAGCCTATCGGTGCCACTTCACATTGTGTTTACCAGTTTGTATGTAACTGCGGAGAAAGTTACATAGGCGGAACCGAGAGATGTTTGAGCTCCAGAATGAAGGAACATCTATCAAAATGGGTACAGAAGTCCGTGTTACCGGAGAATGGCAATGTTTCTGAAATGCGTAAACATCCAGTTTCCTCAGTCTGTAGACAGGTCTTGACCACCGGTCATGCCAGTGATCCATTTTGTATATCCAGAATCTTGTTGCGCCATTCTAACCCGAGATTCTTACGGTTTACTGAAGCCGTTGCAATTAATCGACTCAAACCAGCTCTGTGTGTGTCAGAAGCAACTGTTAGTGAACCTGACCCTTCCTTGGACTTAATGACTTATCCTCACCCACTTATTGGTTATCCACCACTCAGTTCGTTTGTTATAAAGAATCTCATCCATGTTACTGTAATTTTGGTACTGATGAGTCAGTACGAAAAGCTCGCATCTGCCAGTTTTCGTGTTTTAACTGGTTTGTTCAAAGTGTTGACATGTGTTTGAACCGCTCCAAAGTGGTCAAACAGGTCAATTAGTCATTTTGGCTGTTTACAGCGATGTTTATAACGTTTCGTTCTGGGATTCTTGAAATACTGCTAACGTCATTGTTCCGTCCTTATCTCGATGTGAATATTGTAGCTCTATCTCATGAAACACGTCTATCTTCTTGATAACGTACAACTAACGACAACAGAATACGTGGCTTTAAGAAGCTTACTGCCATGTGCAGAATGGCTATTCAAACCAACACAGTGCCCCGTGCACTAATAACGGATCAGAGATGATTTGATCCTAATATGTAAGAACTTATTCTGATTCGGGTTAAATTCCAACCCTAAGGGTAACCTGTCGAAGCCGCCTCTTACTAGCGGCTTGACTTGACTTCTGGTCAGCGTGTAACTAAATCAGCAAGTCCAATGCACGCAATCCGAACACAAAGCCAAGTCTTCACCAGAAATGATCAGGTTACACAAAGCGGTCTTGGACCTTTCGTCACCACTACCACATCTGTTGCTCACTCCGCACTGAGGCTCGGATTGAATTTCTATTCTGCCATCACGTTATTCCATCGTTCTTCATGTTCACATGACAATCTCAACTAATTTCACTTTTTATGCTAACGCAATTGTCTTTTTGTTGGGTTTTCCTGATCAAATGAGGATGATCCTGCTTTTAACTTTGACGAAGAACGGTCAGTCAGTTCGTACAGTACTACACATTGTATCTATTAATTTCCCCAGAAAGCCCGGACGGTTAGTACGTCTAGTTTCATCTAGCGTGTTCTCGGAGCCTTCAGCTTCCTGTCTTGGCGTAAGTCATTGAAAGAAACTTATAGTGACTGTGAAAAACAATATTTTTTTGGTGGCATTCAGCTACATATTTTTGATTGGTTTGTCTTTTACTACTTATGTTTCACCCAAGCTACTCATTTTACAATATCCGTTCCGGGGCTAAAATTACAACTTGCACCGTGCCTAGCCAGCTTGATGTGTTTCTCTGTACGGTCTAGAGTCGACATCAGTACACAGGGCTCAACACACTGCTTGCTGGGTTTTAGTCGTTTGGTTTCTGAAAATGAGAATCGACTAGGTATTATCCCGTTGGACAAGGTATGCGTGGACGGGCAGTATGGCAGCCTTAAATTCGACCCGTCCTGAAGGAGCATGTGATCATCACGGGCACCTGAGAGAATCGCACGATTTGACCTCTGGGGACACAGTCTTCCTCCAGTCGCTCGTTGTCCGCTTCCAGTGCTGAAATGATAGCTAGAATGTTTGACCAAAGTGGGCCTACTTGACTCAAGCCATTGGGCGGAAAAGGGATTAAAATTTTAGCGATCACCAGCCTCGTGTGAAAATATGGGTTTCTTACGGCCACCACGTTCACATCAACCCCTAATCTGGCGATTTAATGAGAGTGCAAATGGAAGGATCAACTTTGTGGTAAACAAATTGCGCCCCACCTTTTACTGACTGTCCAGGTCTAAACAGATCGGTTGTGCAGAAAATGCTGAAACGGATGCGGGAAAACTGATCTTTTAGTGGATAAGATAAACAGTTTTAAGGCGTACCTCAAGAAAAGAGGGGGAAGGAGGACCAATGGAACGACCAGATAGTCTCTTCTGTTGACACTCATTAGATGCCCGTTTATTTTGCCTTGTTATTGGAGGATTATCGTGTCCACTCTGAGCCAAAGCCACTACGTTAAAACGACCCAAAAAGGGAACTCACAATTGATTTCATTTTCCCATAGGAATCGGTGTGGTCTTGACGATGTTGAAATCCTGTGCGAGCAGTATAATACAACTTGTGTCTCGCTATAACAATCGATGGTGGTTATGAAGGACATGTTGGATATCAGTGTCTCGAATGCTTATGTGAGTTACAGGGACGGTTAGGGCACACAATCTGATGTGTTCGGGTTGGCAATACTTTACGACGACTCGAGTGGATGGGTTTTGGAGATGTTTGCAACGTTTGTGTTGGGTTAATATTGTAACCGTTTATGTGCGGGACTTTGAGGTGCAGTTTCCAGTGAGTTCAGTCCACCAGTGTAACTAGTGAGTTTGTAACAGTTCTATACCGTATTCGTGTGAGTAGTGATGTAATGTGTTCCACACTGGTGTGCATATTGAACACTCATAATAAACTGCAACTCGTAAGATAGCTACCGACTTACGTATTAGTTTATCCATAGTTGCTTACATGCGAACAATTGCGACCGATTGGTGAGTATAGCTCTACGTCGCAAACATGTGTTATGTAATTTTATACACAGATTTTAGTGCAGTTCATATATTTATCCAAACTCAGGATATTAATCGGAACTAAAATTTACATATGCTGTAGTCTGTGTGGATGATTCTTTTTTGTACAGCTTGTCCTCTACATGGGTCATTTGCATGACTGATTTTTCTGGTAGACAGACCTTGCGAGAACGATATGTGATGGACACTGGTCTGAGGTAATTCCGTTCGAAAAAATGAGGTAAAAGGTGGTCAAGCTGGCAAGTAACCTATTTGAAAGAGACAAATTTTCAAGTCATTCTGGTGTTAGCTTACTTCATCCCACGATTCTTCAGTTGTACTTTGAGTTATCTATTGGTAGTCACTTAGTCGGTAACTTTTTCGACACACACCAGTTGTATCTGTATCCGTACCTCTCTTTTCTAACTCTTAAAACGACCTCTTTCTGTCGCAACCGTTTATTCTAGAGAGCCTGCAAAAGTTTAGTTATGTCTGCGAGAAAGCTTTCTACTTAATGATGGTTCCAAAAAGCTATATTTTATGTATCGATCCTATAGTTCAATCCCGTAATGTGAACCGCACAATCTGCAAAGCCAAGACAAGGGCACATTCGTGTAGAAATGGAGCACCTAATCACGTGATTTTTATTTTCAAATTGAAACGACTATGACCAAAACCTATATAAAAAAAACACCAAAACGAACCTAGAAGTGAGTAAATGGGATTAACTGAATTCAGCTCTTACAGTCCCGATAGTTTTTACGAAATCAGCGTGCAACACGTAAATATTTAGTTGTACACCACGTTTCAGAGTAGCATTCGGAGACAGCAAATCACCTATGGCTAGATTGTTTTATTTTGCACAAAAAGCTGACTGGTCGGCAAACACCGTAAACACATCTTTAAGCCTGAGGCGAGTCATGCAAAACCGCTTAGACCTACCCCATTGGGTCATTTTGTAGGCCAGCTTCTCGTAGACTTTTCCGAGACACATAATAAGTACCAAGTTGACAAGAGCTGCAGACATAGTTGCGTAAATTCCAGCGTTTGGCCGAAGCAATTTAACCTTGAAGAGCGCCAGCATGATCAACAGTCGGTAGATAATGACAGCCACGATGAAAACGATGACCAGAACCATCTGGAGAAATACATTAGAAATGGATACACTGAGTGTGAACGTCATCGCACAGGAAGGGGTAGGGTAAATACATCAACCAATGGGGATTGACATACCGGTCAAATTTATAAGTGCGCTTAACGACACTTTGGCCGGGATGGTTTAGTTAGTGGAGACTGTTGACTACGTTGCATATGACAGTAAGCTACTGATGTGTTTTGTAATCTTACTGCGTAACCACAAGCAAGCACGGTAGTATTCGCCTAAGCCAACCACTTATCACGTTTCATCATAATTTTTGTAAGCTCTCCGGCTAACCACCTTCAAAATTCCCGAAAGCACGTCAGCGTTTTTAAAAAACGCTTTTCAAGTACAACCTGGCCGAGAATTTCACCATATGTACACGCACAGTCACATTCGTTTGTGAGTAATGTTCAGATTGACCGATCGCCGCGAGAGGAGACATAGCAACTGTCCTGTTAACTCCAACTGATGGTCCCACTAATCGGGCTTTCCTCCAAGTTGAAGTCGAGGAAATCGTTAACCCGATGAGCGATATTTCGATTAGTACGAAATAGTGTGGGATTCTGAGACTGACTGGAAAGTCACCAGAATGCAACAGCTGCGATCACTCATGAGTGACCTGCACTATATGTAATGAACCCGTCCCCTGTTTCTCACCAGCAGTCAAAATAATTATTACGGCCTGTAGCAATGCAACAATGCAACAGTGTAACGAGAAAAGTAAATTTTCCGACTTCGTTTGTAGACCATTAGTATGTGGCTACTTCAGTCTGTGCGTATTGTTCTAGAGCTTTCCAACAGATTTACTCCACTATCAATTGCAAAAATGACCACTCGGAACCGACACATATTCACGAGGGAGACGGTGTTGGAGAAATGTCGATGAGGCTCAACAAAACACTTTATGATTTCCTGGCAGTTTATTTCAGATCTTGTTGCCTACGGAGCGTGAATGGATCATCGTGATTGGTCCGTGAGGTTAGCCCAACTTACTACAAAGCTGTTTAAACAAGGGAGTCAGTAACAGTTTTTGCTCACTGTATCTCTCAAGCACATTTCGCTGCATCTCACCATGCAGATGCTTCAATCTGTGGAGTTATGGACATTGTGGAGCTAAACAATAAAATCAACAACCACACAAACACATCCACGCACATAATTTAGTTGGGCGAGCTGGTCCATCCAGACAGCCGGCCTTATTTGTTCCTTGCAGAGGGACTAAGACAATCATAAAAAATTGGTGTACGAACGCTTCATTGTGTGATTGATTTGATACCGGTCGATGACAGTGTGTGACCTGTCGTTCTCAGGGTGGAGTATTCCGAAACTTGTCTGGTAACGGGGTTTTCCGCCGACCGACCACTGTTAAATGGCAGACCATAACAAGCGTCATCGGAAGGGGGACAGTGTGAATAGGAAGCATCGATCACTTGGAGTATAAACACTTAGCCCCGTTTCCATCCTAATAAACCGTGCTTTACAAATTGCCTTCTTTGCGAAAAACATTTTCAGATAGCTGGTATACGGATGAAATGCAGCGCTGCATATGCTTCTGAGGAAAGTAATCGTTTGAGGCAGGTGCTTATGCTACTACATCTCTCTAGCGGGCTGAAATATAGCGTAGGCGCTTAATTACAGACCTAAGGGAAGTTTTTTTGCACGCTGTGTGAATGTTTTGAACGGAGAACGCAAGTTTATCTCCGCCACGGACATAAATTCACCGACGGCGGCTGTGAGGAGACAAGTACTTATGTGGGAATGGAATTGTAACGTAAAACCTCCTAAAGAAATGTGTTCTCAAGAACAACGGGGCATTCGAAAGTACAACTGTTTCGGTATGATGAACCCCAGCATCCGCTGGCTTGAAAATTAAGTTTTGTTGTTAACTGATCAACCTCAGAGACGCCACTTAAGTCACTGACTCAACCTTGACTAGCTCTGTCTGTTGATACACCGTTTATTTATAAAAATGGCTGTTGTAATGATGCCCAATAGCAAAACCAGTAGCACACTTAACGGCTGACAGTGGTTTAGAAAACAGCTGAACCCAACTTATTGTTATATTCCTCGAGCTGGCTGTTTTCTCATAAACTTCTCATCACCATACTAGATAGCATTACCTTTGCACCTCCATATGAACGGAAGCTGCACTGACGATACTGCTTTTGCAAGGCGTCCTCCTAACGAAGCAGTCAAAACAAACCGCCCGATCCATGGTCGGAGGTAACTTCAGCATTGAAACGGTGTAAGCCTACACATAGAATTGAACGTCAGTTATTTGAAGTGAAGTCAGAATACTTCGGTCTTCATTGTCTGGGAGCAGATTTGCTGTGGGATGAATAGTTCTCTCTTATTTCATTTATCTAATCGAACTGCAACTGTGCGGCTGGACGCATGTGCGTTTCAACTCCAGGTGAACTACAGTTTCTTGTCGGCCCTTTGCTGTTTCCGTAACCTGAGCTATTCTGACATCACGACTGCTGTACAGAACCGACGTAGCTGATTCGTTTCCTACCCTGGCTACAGTTTATAGTAAATGCCTGCCGCGTATATTCAAACTCCCTGTCATCTAGTTTGTGACTTGTTTTCAATAAACAATGACGTTCGCGCCTTCTCCCACTAGGGTTTGGAAGATAGTGTTGGGATTGAATGTGTGGTTGCTGCAGGGACGATCCAGTATTTGCATGACCCGATAATAAATCGTCTTTTTGCAGCAGGAAAGCGAGTTCGAAGAATGACACTTTGTCACTAGTTGTCAATGGGCAACGACTAATCTAGGCTTGCTATACGGATTGAATTGGATTGAAGTGACCCATACAAAATTAAATCAAGCTCATCCCTTTCAGATCCATCAGCCCACCGTGTGCTTATCATTCTGAAGGATTTTGTACCACCCGTCATTCCCATAATTTTGTCCATTATCCCTCGTTCGACTTCCAAATTTCATTCCCGGTTTAGTGAATCCGTGTTGGTTTCTGCCTCCATCTAGTGAAAAACAGCATGGCCACAGAGTTAGTTGGCTTTGCGTTTTATGTGAGTGGAAGTTAACTGACTTAACACAAATTAGTATGAAACAGTGTGTGCTCACATAAGTTTAGGCTGCAGAGCAAGTGTGCTAATGAAACTATCGGTTTGTGTGTCTATACGGATTAAGTTCTTTGGAACTTGCATTGATTCCGTCTTGCCGAGTTTAGCAACTCAAGTGGCTACACCACTGAGTGGCCATGGTGCAATTCCGAAATCGAAGAAAAAACCAGACCTTTCCAAAGTAGCCAGCCTGGCCACTGGTTACCATCTGTGTCGGTCACATGGGTTACTAACCAGGGTTTCCTTTTAATGTGTCAGAAAGGATCTGCATCGCTTTAAGCTATTTGTGATTGACCAAATATCACTTTTTTGTAGTCCACTAACTGTGCTCTTAGTACTTTATGAAACCCCGAACATTTCAACCAAATGATACTTGTGGTACACCAAAATGCTTGACGTGGAAAAGTTTTCAGTCAGCGATGTATACAACCAGCTGCACCATCTTACTGGATGCGCTGAATGCCTTGACGTGGACCTGAGATGGATCTTCTGGACAGTCAGAGAAAATCGACTCAAGCGATTACATCAAGTCAAGCGTAAGTCGACAGTGTGGCTTAAAAAGGTTTACCAGCTTGCACAAACGAGTTGAGAACGTCTCTTATACAGATTCAAAGGTCATCCAATGAGTGAAGAAGATGCTACTTATACCCGTAAACGGATAGACTCATTTTGTTCGAACGTCACTTGCACACGGAGCACAGTTCGGAGAGGCACACCTGCTGATTCTTTGCGAACTCCATGAAAGGTTATCTCCTTACAAAAGGGGATGTAATGCCAGATTGGCATATGGAGGCTGGCAATATACAGAGACCTAAAAAGAACGGATTTTGAGGTCTCTCGAGAAATACACATTGAAAGTATGTAACGGATAGCCAGTTCATGCCGAATTTCAGTATAGGGTTCGTCCACCTATAGGGACCAATCTGAGTGAATGATAGACGTGAACTCAGTTGTCATTAGCTTTGGATGAGATAGACAGCTGTTCCGTCAAGCTATTGATCTGCATACCGAAGTGAAGTCACGTTGGTTTGGTGGTTTTTTGTGACATCCCCAACGCTAGCTTGATTTGCGTATGTACGGACACATCTGCGATTACTTAAAAAGCCCAGGCAATTATGTTTTGAATGTCAACAGATTGGAACAGCATATTGTAGTCTACTAAGTTCTCCGTATCAGTCACTACAGTTGTGACAAGAAAAGAAGAATAGGTACTCTCATAGTGGTCGGTGGTGATTCAGTTAGGCACCAAAATTAGAACGTTATAATCCACACTGTTCTGCTAATATACATAAGCAATCACGTGCGTATGACGGTAAATCACGTTTGTAATGTTCTACAGTCACGTTCTGTTAGTTTTCTTTGTAGTCGTTAACGAATTTCACAGTCAGAATGATTGGTGAAACAAAATCCATCAACCCACCCTATTTTATATGCGCACTCTAATGTTGTCTTATTTAATGGGAGCTTTGATCTATGGACTTCGTACACGGTGACTTTTTTGAAGGGTACTGCATGTTTTTGTCACGCTATTAATTGGTGTGACCCTAAATACTTAATATTTCCAGCGCCCGTTCCGAAATGTTAGCAAGGTCATATCAGCTCGGTTACTCATGCACATTTCGAATACTTACATGGTTTACGTTGCATCAACTGTTTTAGCAGGACACGTGATTACGTATGAGTACAAATTTGTAGTGAGTCATTCAAATAAGCCAGAGAGTAAGATATGACCGAAGCAGACAGGAGGCGGTTAAATCGCCACTAGGACAGAAGTAGACTGATCGTGTGAAAATGGATCAGCGTGTAGTCCTTGGTCCTCTGCTACTCACAGTCGATGAGTATGAAGACTAAAAACCTCACTTCGACTCTGTGCAAAACACCTCACCAAAAAAAACAATTCATGGTCTGCAGTTTCACACCTCTTGACCTATAGTCCACAAATGACCATTTTTCTCTGTCAATACTGCAGATGTTCAATCAGTCATTCAAAGTAGGCCTAGCACAATTAGCACGACTGGACCTAAATTTGCAAGGGGCTGTAGGACAAGCAGGGTCTATACTGGAACGCCGCCACATCAAGTCTGCAATCACTGTGACCATTAATCACTACTAAAACCAGTCAGAAACCTGGTGTGAAAGTACGCCAGTAGTGATTAGACTGCGTTCAAATGTAACACAGACATTTTGGAACGTCGCCTATTCGGTTCACTGACAGTTAACAGTGTAAGGCCTCCCCTAAAATGGAAATTCTATCCTTGTTTGGACTCACCACCCGAACACCACTCAAAGCAGGTCCCTTTTACCTCACTGAGGAGAAGACAATTAAAACAGTATAAGATCATGTCATCTCTTCATTCCGGTTTTATACTGTTTTTTGCTGTCACAACTCAGCCCACAACTCGCGTGTCAGTTGGAGATGGCTGCTTACCACCAACGGTAGTGAAGAAGCAGTTTAATAATGCTACATCTGCGTTTCTTCTCTGATCAGTATTCACAACTGAAAATGTTTGGGTTTTCTGGGTAAGACAGACCTAAGCTTGTTGGCATGTGGACGTTCATGAGTTGTTACATAGTAAACTAGCACGTACAAAAGAGTGCATGCGGGTCTTTAACATTGTGACTTGGAACTGATCTTATACCAGAGATAATGCGGGTCTTTCTTTAATCGATGGTAATTATTAATTAATATCCCCACCCTTAGTGTTTTTAGCACGAAACTAATCCAGCTCAAACGAAGTTAACGCCAACACCGTTTATGCGAGTTCATTCAGGAACATTTTTTGAATGGCGGCCAAATCCATGGTGTACTTGACATTTGCTTTCTATTGTGCAGTCCGCTTAAGTGTTAATTTATCAGATAAGATTAGTTTTCGCAGATTAAACGGTTACTGTATCAAGAAAATAGATGGAGCATGTTTCAGCTGAATATACTGAATATATGCTTTTACGGATTCAGTGGTCAGTTCGTTTCTGGTATGTTCATACTTTCCCATCTCAGCCCATCCATACGTTGGATTAGTTTATCAATACTTAACTCGCCACAGTGTGGCGAGCACCGAAAGACAGTTACACGTAGCGGTAAATAGACGTCTTTTTCATTGAAGTGGGGAAAACTATAGAATAAATTTAAGAAAAGTTTTTAGTTGAAAGTGAGAGATAGATGACGACGTTTGCATCCAATTTCGCGTCAACACTATTAGAAATCAAGGGTTTTACTGTTAAGCTTCAGCTGAAAGCGTGCTCGTAAACGTATGAACATCTAGCTATAAAACACACTGATAGATCTGGTAAATGAGTCACAGTAGCTTATTAAGTGAATTTTTGTGAGATTTTGTTTGAAAGCTGGACGATCTCGCTACAAGTTCATACTGTAAGACCAAGTTGAAACTAGAAAGCGCGCACGAGTTGACTTGTGATTATGTAAGGAAGCGTGCTACCGTAGTGTTAGTGCCATTTTAGTTTTCACTTGCGTAAATCATGGCCATGGCTTACTGGGCTTTTGGTTCACGTTTGTTCATGCTGTCTTCTTTTACAGGACTATTACTGAAACTCCTGCTTCGGAAGAACGTTGTCTCCCGTTGCCTGTGCTTTGCCAAAAGGTGGTCCACGAGTGTAGCGGACAATCAGAGTAAAAACGACCGGCTTATATGTTACAATACTGTCACCACATATCGTGCCAGTATATTGTTCAACAGAATACTATGTGAGTGATGCGGTTATCTTACTAACACAAAAGTATACGAGCAAAACTACTTGATACAAACAGTTTCTGTCCCCAACGCTGTAAACTTTGACAGTGTGCGGAGAACCACCATTTCGCAACTGAACACATCCGAACCCGATCCCTACAGACATTATACCGGGAACAAAAAAAAGAAAACCTGTAAAGCGAGGTAGTAACAAGAAACGCGATATTACCGAAACAAATTGCCATACACTTACCAAAAGCGTGCAACAACACAAACCAACCAACTGTGCTTATGGACCGTGTTAGAAACAATTTTTTATCTGTCGGATTAGTGTGGAATACCGAAAGAACAAATAAACAAATTGAAGGGCAAAACGAATAAAGTTTTGACTGCACCCATCGTCTGTTTTACACCGGGGGACATGGTCACTTGTAACACAGATATGGTTACTCAGGAGTAACTACTAGTAGTGAGGTTCAAAGTAAGCTATCACATTTTATTTGTAAAAGTGTGAAATAACACTTAAGGGGAGAATCAGTCCCCCTCAGAAACTGTGTGGTTGTTTGCAGGAAAATATGGACAGGTTTTCTAGTATTCCGTGATCAGCTTACTTCAAATGAGTATTAGAAACCACGAAAAGAATTGTTATGAAACCGGACTAAACGTTACGTCATTCTGCAACAACAATGTATGATAGAGTACAGGACGGATGGTAACCTTTCTGGATCGGTCAACATAATTCTACTACGCATTCTTCTCATTTGGCCAACCAATCAGTCACTCATGGAATTTAGTGTTGCAACCACCTGTCCAGTTTATTATCAGTGCTAGTGAGGATGTTCCAGGCTTTCAAAGGTGAAGTACCCATCGAAAGTTACCTGAACAAATTGAATGTTCATTTTTCCAATGGCTTTAATAAAAGTATCCACATAGTCAATGTTGATCACTTATTGAACTTCTTGCTACCAAAGGAAGAAGGAACTATCAGAAAAGCAGAATATCTGTATGAGAGTGCTGACATCACGCTGTGCAAATTAGCTAAATATTTCTGCAAAACACTCCAACGTTCCCGAAATATTTACGACCGGATTTGAATTTAACCACTTGTGCTCGATACATTCCAGCAATATTGTGAAGTATACGATTTTCCAAGGAGATTTAGTGTAGATAAGAAATACAATAAACAGTCGGCACAAGCAGTATGAAAAAGTATGAACGATCAGTTAGTGAACTGTTCATTACAGCTTTAATAATTCAATATAAACTCATTTGAACATGCTGGTGCACGCATATGTACGTTGGGTATGCATACGTAAAGGTTCATTCAGCCAACCGTCTTTCTGAGTGAATTATGTAGGCCACTGTGGAAATGTGTCTAGTGTGTATGAATAAAGCTGTTCCCTACTTCACCTTGAGCCTGATAACAGGTGCCTCATTCGTTTGAGGCCGTTCAGTACGTATTGCCTTCTGTTACTATTAGTAAGAATACTTTTGGGCCCACCGCCAAATTGTATAACTGAAAAACGGCTCTTGCTAACCGTGTTATCTTGTAGGGATAGCTGTGGTATATTTTGAACGGACGCCCTTGCATAGCAGTGCGTCCTAAGTATCAGAGAAGGGAGTTATCAGAGTCATCCATGATCACACAACAAGCACGAGGTCGTGTGCTTAGGCACTAGTTCTCGGTTTATATGGTCGAAGCAATCAACAGCTGCTTTACTAACAAAGTGCCCTTGACTGGGGGATGACAGTGCTTATCAGCATTAGCAAATAGGCAGCTCAGCGTCCCACACAACGCTAGTTAAAAATCACGACAGAAATTTCAATTTCGAGCTAAAGAAAATAGGTGGACCTCCATTTTCGTATAAACTGAACGCTCGCTTTAATTCCTGGTTAACCAATGTATGTACCCATCACGAAAATACGGACATCGTTCATCCACTCCTAACTCTCCCGGAAATAATGCACACTCCCTTCCGGACCGAACCGTGAAACCTAACCACCTATTTTGGGGGGATATGTCTATTGGTGAGTATTCCACTAACAACTGTGTAGTCATACTTAAACACTCTTGCTACAGTCATTTACCAGATATGCTCAATCAACATGAACATCTGATATAAGATTGAGTAACTGCCATATTCTGAACAACCTACAAAATGGGATGACTACCCAATAGTGTCGGGAGTGTCGTTTATCACACTTCTGTTTGAAAGTATGGGTCCTATTTTGAAGCTGTTAACTTAATTCAGATAGTTATAAATAGCTTTTCAACACCAAAGGAAAAGTGAAAAAAAACGTAACGAATCAACAGACGGTTCTGAATAAGGAACAACAGGCTGTTAAAAGATGAAACGGTTGAAAAAAGTGGCGAACTCACAAGCTCCAGCTAAGATAACTGAGAAGGGTTTGTCTGCCAACCTTGAGCAGTTGGAACAACACGAATACTATGACATTTTGGAGAATGGAACTCGGTATCATATCTCTCAAGATCTGATAGTTAGCCTAAAACATGCAAAGTCAAATTGCCAACTCATCTAATCTATGACATCACTGACATGTCACGCGGTAACGTTAGGGCACAAGCATTTCGTATCGAATCGTCATTACCAAATTTATAATCTCAGGGGTCGGTTGTTTTACACCAGACAACTCAGGGGGGGGGTGATAGTCAATAAGCGGGTTGAGGATAAGTTGCTAGGTCCATGGAAGGGTCAAGTTCACGAACAGTTTTTTTAACACAAAGAACTGGCTGGAACCGACTGAATGCGACCGCTTCAGCAAGCCGTAAGTCGCTAGACACGTCCTGCCCATTGGTCACGCTGATGATCCAGTTTATGCACTCAGAATCCTGTTGGGTCATTCCATTTCAAGATTCGTGAGGTTCGCTGAAACGGTTGCTATAAAACAACCAGTCCTTGCTATTGTAAATTTGGTACTGATGAGTAGCGTAAGGAATGACTGCATATACCGGTTTTCGTGTTCCAAGTGTTTTGTTCAAACTTCCGAAAGGAACTGATTGCTTCAAGTTTTCAGTGTATTTTCTGTTCAGTATTTACAAGTACATTACTCCAGAATATAATGAAGAATTCGCAGGGATTTGTGTATGTGATGGATGGAGTTAGGATAACTCTTGGACTTAGTGTTACAATCCTCCAGCGTACTTTTGCCCGCCCCCTATCTCCTTCTAGCCGGAACCAGAGTCATGTAGACGAATCCATTTGGACAGGCACCAAATCACTTCGGATGCCCAATGGCCTATTAATGTGGTTTTCCTGAGAGCTTTCTCAACTAGGAGGTAGCCACGTCACTACAAACGGTTCAGTTCATGGAGATTCTAGTTACAAAATGGGCAGTGGTAAGTTGAACTGTTACATGTAGTTGACTGGATTTGTAATTCGTTGGGTTTTCTGAAGTGATGTGGTAGCTAACTTTAAGATATAGGCATCTTTAAAGTATAACAACCTTTTGACGCCCGTTCCTGGGGGTTTTTGTGCTGAACTTCAGCATCTGCACCGTCGTTCCGAAGGATTTTGTTCAACTAATTTATTGATCCCGTCGTCGTTGATGAAACCAGCGATGTAGCGTCGGCTAACTTACAGTTGGAACATCTTATCGTTTCTTAAGCGTTACGCTGGAGTTTCAGAGACACTGGCAAAATAGAGTCCACTTCACTTTTTTTGGAAGTGCCCACATAAACCCTGTACTTCATACTCACTTGTGTGTCTGCTAAGTCAACCCAGAACAGCCATCAAATTGCAAGCTGCCTACTTCACCATTGAAACCACATTCTGATCGCACTGAAGACCGGTTTTATGTTTGCAGTCTTTACATCGCACTGGTTTGTCAGAGCGTGCGTGTTTTCTATGAACTAAACGTACAAGCATTGCTTGTTTTTCAGTATTGTATTACACTTTTATCCGAAGGTATCAACAACAATCGTGTCTGACTGGTATTTCACTTATGCCAGTCTAAATCCACAGCTACTCCTGAAGAATGTTTCTATGGAAGGTATCTGGTAGTACAATTCGGATCGGTTTCTTACAGTCTGAATGATCACTATGATCACCTCCATTTCCTAAGTGTTCAGTTCCTAATTTTTGGACTATGCTGAAGTGAATGCACAGATTTAAGAAAAGTCAACGGTAACCATCAATTCCATAAAGCAGGATATTTTGCACTATCAAAACTACTGATAACTAGTGCTTTCGGATAACACATGTTGGGTAATTGTTGAGTAGTACTGAAAATCTCAACCGGCATCTCAACTTTGGCCCGTGACAATGAAAAGGCAACTGACATTTCCACACTTTCCCTGTTAACTTAGTTCCGAATAACAGTCACTTACTGTGTCACCTCTACGTGAGTATTAAAAACATGGAGGAATTCTCGACCGATTGTTTGCCGTAATTGTGGCTAACCCAAGTCCTGCTGATTTATTTGGAACCAACAGATGCTGAAAAGTTTCTTGATTAAACACCGTATTGCGTGCAGACTAAAAAACCCATTCAAATCCACTTACTTTATCTCGACCTTTTCGTCTAGTTTCAGAAGTTCCGTGCGTAGCACACACACTAAACGTTGTTTAGCCAACTGACCATCGTGTTACGTTGGTGAGTTGATTGGTGCGTTGACATAAACGATATATGAAACCATTATTCGGTTCTGTGATGTTTGCACCCATCTATTTTGGCATACATTAGTTTGCACTTGTCATGAAGTGTTACCTAAAAAAATTACGTTATCGTCTGAGTTTTAATAGGAAGACACGCTCATCTTTTTGGACATCAGCATCAAGCAACGGAAGGATGGTACAGTGTGTCGATCATCACATCATAAGTCCATCAGGAGAGGACAATATATGAATTTCAACAGATTCTCACCCACACAACACAAACGCTTACTGGTTCGTGGTTTATTTCACAGAGCACGAACTATACGTACTGATGATACGCTAGATACAGAGTTGAAATTTATTCGTGAGACCCTGATCTCCAACGCTTATCTACTACTGGGTTTTACTGACTTCCAGAGCAATCTGAATTTAATAAACCCACAAGAAACGTCTGTTCTAAAGAAACCGGTATACGTGCAGTTACTGCACAGAGGAGATAGTAATATCTTGTTTCCAACGCGACGACTGACGCAGGTCATCCAACGGACGTGCAATGCAGTTGCACTGTGTTTACTCAGTCGCACCATGTCACTCACACTTCCTCACATTAAGACGCGGATGCCAGAGATGTCCACTCCACACTGCATCTACTAGTACACCTGCAGCTGAGGTGACTTTTACACTGACAGAACTGATTGGTCCCTGCGCCTTAGAATGAAAGAACATATGTCCAAATGTATCCGGGACCTCATGTGTGGCGTCACCCGACAAACGCTTTCGCGTGTTGATGCGTCATTACAAGCCTGTCATCGTTAAATCACTCGAGACGTTGCATGTCATGTGTAGCAAGCCGGTCCTCTGCATGCATCAGCTGTTGACCTTAAACCTCCGTCTGTCAGGGTTCTGATCAATGACAGACTAGTGTATACACTGGCTTGATGTCTGAACTTATCTTGTTCAAATATTTTTGGTGTTCACCGCTGTTAGGTGTAGCAAATGACGAGAACATACGAAGTGGTACTACCATCTAACAAACCTGGCTTCCGATTTCGTTATTCAAATTCGTGACTGGAGGGGGCGTGTTTCACGCTTCCAAGTTCAGTTAATGAGACGATGGATTAACAGCACAGCTACTCCGTTAGGTGTCTATACTCACACCTTCGCACTGCCATCGAGGTCAGTTGTACATGAGGTCCTATCTCGTCACCTATGTGCCCTCTTGCTTACGTAGATTGCTATACCTTTGGGTGAGCAATGTATCGTTTTTGGGGTGAAAGGAAATGCCTGAACCTATCAGAGTAGCAATGTGCATGCTTGCTACACGTCGCATGTGGTAAGCCTGTAGAAGAAAGGGTGGTAGCGAGCGTTCTGTGTTCACTGGTCGTCTAACTACTGTTTCTGGTCCAAGAACCAATCGCAACAAACGGGATATTAAGTGCAAAAATGCGATCGGCAATGTGTATGACACGAAATAACTAGCAAAAATATGTAGATTTTCTACTGGCAGGTGTTTTCAAGGTGCAAACTGATCGTGATCACCTGTCGAATTTCATCACTTAGTGTAACCTGATAAGCAATACATCACTGGCAATACAGATGTCATAGATCAGTCCAGCAACCTCAAGGAAACACCAGTGTACCTACAAGTAGTACACCTAACAAAATCAGTTCACCTGGTAGATTAGAGTACCGTGAGTTTCTGACTCTTTTAGGTATGCTACTATCTTGCCCTTCAACTAGTCCATTAAACCGCAGAACAGACCAGAAGTTCCTTTTGATTAGACATTACACATCCGCATGATTTTGTTCCATTGAAACAAGGAAAGATCTCATCCGTTGTATAATAAGCAGAGTTCTAAAATATGTCCCCGTTGTACTTTCGAGGAATGGTTTTAACTTTGCATAGGTTATTTGTCAGAAGCAAGTATCCGGGACCTCACCCATATCAAACCACAACAGATGACATGCAAGGGACTCCAGTCAGCACCGGAAAGATGAGAGTTGTGTAATAGTTTACATGCTGTTTAAAAGTGGCAAAATTGTTAAAGCGTTGATAAAAGAAACCGGTAGTACTATTACCAGCAGCTTCTGAACCCATTGCTCCCCTTTGAATCAAGATAAACTATCGTTTGTCGTGTAGGTCAGCTCATTCGTTATTGCGACACAAGCTACGCATTGTCCTGAACGTTCCTCACATGCTTTCGACCGATATCCACTGGTAGGTGAGCAGTGTCCGTGCTTATTCAGTGCACATGTGTAATCGTGCTGAGTTGGTAAAATCAAGAAGGTTGGGCCACTCTTATCCCATATTGCTACCGGAAAGCCAGCGGTAACAAGTAACAGTCTTGTGCCGAATGTATTAAACATTTGTATCCGGTCTACAACCGATACCCATAAGCTCAGAGTTGTTCGTAAGTAGCCAAGACAAGATCATACAACTTACCACCTACGAGAACGTAATCGACAGCATCATCCTGTGTGGCCTAATTGTGCGGGTATGAAATCGTACAGATCAACAATCCTCTTAAAACTAACCGAAATCACGCCCGCCCACCAGTATCTCTGAGTTACTAGACCCGATTTATCGGTTTCAGGGGTTTCGCTTAGGCAGGTCAACAGTCACATTTTTCTCATTACTGAAACCATGGCGATCCGCATGAATATTCTTCTGTAATGAACGGAAGATACGGTAAGGCCATCAAACTTGCTACGGCTATGTGTTGTCAACTTTGGTGAACAATACTTTACCCCATTGGTTAGATAACTCAAACACACAGGCTGTCAGTCACTATGTTCATTGTCCATCCCATGCCAGTGTGATTACACAGTTGATGTGTTGCACAAACCTTTCAAACCACTAGCATGTAGAATCACACGTGGGTACATAGCTCGAATGCGTATACGTAATATATCAATAACAATGGATCACTGTTGTCCCCACCATGAGTAGAATAAGAAGGAGGCCGGCAATCACTCGAGCGATTCGACGTCGTTGTGGAAAATGTGGCTCTAGTGCACCGGTAATCGGATTCTTAGCCAAATCCGAACATAGAGCTGCATATTGCGGTCTCGGACGTTCTTCTTCAACCTCGTAATCAAGAACATCCCAACGATTGGCCAGTTTCGCATTCTTTCTCTTCCAATACTCCAAGAATGTCACACCTGTACGGAAACGATGTAAGAGGACAAGGAAAACGATGACAAACAAGTTTTGTGAGTGTTCTTTTTTATAGCATTATAAACATTGCTTTTTGGGCTTAGCATAAGGAGTTATTGGAGGAAGGGAAGCAAGCTTCTTTTATGTAGTGGTTTATGTGGGATCCACAAGCGCATATTTTAAATTTCTCAGCTGGCGGTTTCTAGAAAATAATGATCAGCACTCAGGGCCTCAAAATCGAAAGATAAGCTTCGGCATGTAAATTCTGGCAGATTCAATGAAACCTCTGTTTGTTTGAGTTAAATGTCAGTAGTATCTAACGTGTCAGATAGGCCGTCAAGTTAACTGGCGAAAAAACAGTAGACAACCATTTGTCCACCGTATTTTTTCGGTTCACCACGAACACCCAACTGAACGTAGTTGAGAAAGTGACCACCAACAGTCACATTGAGAGCTGCATTTGTATAAGTAACGAACTATTTTTTTAAATTTTTTTTTCCAATGTATAACAAGTCTAAAAAACATGGTCTGTGACCACTTGATTCTGCTATGCATCAGACTGTTTAGACCAATGGGAATTCTTTTAGACTAGCTGATTTCGTTGCGCTTCATTGTACCACCATGTTGGTAGCATTCCATAATGAGCGTTAGTTGGTAGTTACTCTAGTTGTATAGGTCTAACGGACTTTGATTACAACTCCATTTTTGTGGTTCATTTCAACGACTCGCTTATGCAGTCATGTAAACCGAAGTCGTGCACAATACAGCAACGGTACCGAAGAGGAAGTCCACCAGTCTACAACCGCTTGTCGACAACGTATCAAACGCAACAGCAAAAAACCGGGCACTTCATTCTCCGGAGTAACTTATAGACCCTTTTTAGGTAACACTGAATCATTGGTACCATTTCTACTCACATGTTAGAAACCAGTAAACCGTTATGAAACTTTTCATGGTATTTTGAGTTAACTCCTGCAAACCTGCTGCTAAACACCGTGGCAATTCAGTGTTTTGCTAATAATTCCACCACCAAAGCACATTACAAAATGTTTGTCTTGGGCCTCCAACTCACTGATGCGAGAACCCTCTGATGGTAGTAAATTGACAGCCGTTTACTCTTTTCGAATTAAACATAAAGGTACCAGAATGATGGCAACGTAACTGCAAACTCATCTACACAATCACGCTGCGTTGATTCCGTTAACGTAATGGAAGTGTGAGTGACACCAGTGTTAGA
Source organism: Paragonimus westermani (assembly GCA_008508345.1). NCBI lineage: Eukaryota > Metazoa > Platyhelminthes > Trematoda > Plagiorchiida > Troglotrematidae > Paragonimus > Paragonimus westermani. The sequence goes on along the minus strand of QNGE01000270.1, from coordinate 80,621 downwards.
GATTCAATCCCATGCTAGACACAGACGTCATACTGATGAACTCATACGACGGTTTGTTGGGTGAGGTTCGATGGATCGCAATGTGGGGCCGATTAGCGATCCTGGCTGTTACGAGCAGTCAGTTAGTCAAGCAGAGATCGTTTCTACCAGAGCGACGACACGGTGTTTATTGAAAAAGAGAAAGGTCAAATCTTGACTTCCAAGCAGCAATTTCTGATTGTGGAAGATTGTTCAGTGGCTTCGAAGATCAGAATATGTTATCCGCCGTTTCCTGAGAGAACCTCATCCAATGATGGATTACCCTCAGTTTTGTGCAAGTGAGGGGGCGCACAATTTACCGCCTAGTATCCAGTACAACGACCAGTTTTTTGACAATAAGCGAGCATATTTGATCTGGTGGTTGCAAAAGAGACCACTCGAAGAACGCTGTTCTAATATCTCTGGTTTGAATTGTGGAAGATAAAACAGTCGGTTTCCTTCCTTCGCAAACTGATACAGCTTATCCTAGATTGCACAAGGTCTTGCTACTTGGAGGTGAATAGAAAACTAACTCTAGACGGATGGGGAAGATACTAACAAGAATCTAAAAATGTGATGCGCCTTGATGCGAAACGGAAGAACAAGCAATCACTAGTGGTTTATGACTCGGTCAGGCGAGATCGAATTGGTCCAACTTGATGGTGAATCACGTCAAATTTAATAGGTCAACACACTGAACAGACTTTGTTGCCAGTAATTAAGTCCCGTGCCAACGGGAGTCATTTTCCAGCGAGATACCTTCTCAACGCACATAGGTTCTGCCTTGAAGATTAACTTTGCCTAAGTGGTCAGCTTGAAGTACTGATCTAAACCCTACTGAAATTCTCTGAAGAGCGTTCGTTCACATGGTCACAGCTACTGAAATATACCGTTCCATGGCGAGTTGAATATTGTTGTCACACAAAAGTGTTGCAACAGGAAGGGGGGCATGCTTGATTCGCTTGTTACCAACAGACTGAAGCCCGGTAAAGAGGCTAGCACAAGGACCGGAGAAGGCAGTTATTACTACATACCTTTGATGGGAAACCATCCAAGTTGGACATACCAGTTCTTCGGCCTGTTTTTATACGTTCCTCAATAACATTTTGAAATACACCCCTATTCTGATAGTTATCAGAAGCTCGCATCTTGTCTAATCGAAAGACGAACTGTTACGCAGTGGATCAGAAGATAACTGAGACCCATGGACTTAACGTTGTTCGGGGTTTGGAGCTCCAATCTCTCTTTATTGACGGTCAAGAGCGACTGATTATAGAAATAATAAAGCTTCCACAGAGGATTTGGAAACTACAAAGTTACCTCATGATTACTGTTTTTCAACAGTGATTCCCGTTTTCAAAAAGGGAGTCCGAAGTCTACGTGACAACTACAGGGGCACCAGTTTAATGGTCGTTGCTACCCTGGCTAATTTTAAGTCGGCCCAGCAAGCCTAAGACAAGTGAGAAACGTGTGGACAGGCAGGATTCTGGTCCGGTCATAGGTGCGCCGATCAGAATTTTACCTTGCAACGGATCTTGGCAAATCGTCGCTTTTATAGACAGCTGATTGTCGTAGTGTTTTCAGACCTAAATGTTGCCTTCGATTCAGTCGCTCGTAAAGGCGCAGCAAGCAGATTCATGGATCTGTTGAGATCGCTGTATGCTCGCTCTGGAGAGAGGGTGGGAGTTTATGCGCAAGTGTCTCGGGCATTCATAACTTTTAGTGGTACTCGTCAGGAGTATCCGATCTTCCCCTTCGTGCCCAACTTTTCCATATATGACATTCTGGAAGTTACGTTTAAGAAATCCAGTGAGACTGGTGTTGAGCTGCTTCCCGACGCACTTGATGTGAAACTGAACGTAAAGACTAACGCACTCGTTAAATATATTATGTTACAGAGGCCAGTGGTCACGTAAAAGTTTTTCACATAAACCTATTGACTACTTCCGTTGATCAAACTACGCATGACAACGGTGGGCTGTTGATTCAAGATGAAATCGAGTTATAATTATTCCGCTTTGTTTAACTTGTCAACCGAATGTGAAATCAATTGTGGACTGCAAAATAACGTATACGTTGCTGTGGTGGCCAGCGAAACAAAATCATGTGACCTGGTTGGTTACTCGGTTACCTGAATACCCCGTCAAAATTAACTAGGTATTTCAAATCTTTCTTTAGCTACCAGCTGAAACTTGATTGAAACAACTTTATATATCTGATGCGGCAGCCTGTTGTTTCTAAATCAGTTGAAGCGGAAGGCAAATGGCTCTATAGTTCATGACCTTGGTTCGAACTCACTTGATAGCCTAGGGCCTCTATTTTAACCTCATAGGAGCCTCGTCTCATAGCAACAACTAATCGCTTCTTGAATATCAACCCACAGTTAGAAAAACTGCCTTAAAGACAGCCTAACGAATACCGCTTTCTTTTGGTTAGGCACGCCGGTAAGTTACCGGTTTGTGGTCTTTTGGAACGATTTTTTGATGATATATTTTTCTGGTTAGATTGAACTGAGTTTTCACTTAATCCCACTTGTAATGAACAGGTATTAGACCATCTTACCCTGTGTTGATTAAGTGGGATTTTATTAAACTGAGCGGCTCTTTTGTTGATCAGATATGAGATTGATTGACACGCTTGGGAAAGGCGGCGTTTTTCTAGCACCATTGCGATACGCATGTTTTCATCACTAGAAATCAGTTCTTTCATCAGTGTACTGAGTTTGATGCTGACCGTTAGCGAATATGATGATGTCATCGACACACCTTTGATAAATCACGAATTCTTCTATATTTTAGGTCACTTTGGTTTTTGTGTTGTTCACGAAACTATTTTGGCCCAAAAGAACTTCCCTGGCAAATCTGAATGGAGCAGTTTCCTTGGATTTCGAAGTGAACATTGGTCAGAAAGTGGAATGGGAAGCACTATCCCATTAGAACTAGCGTAATATCATTTATTGTGTTCACTTGTTGTTCCCCACATAATAAGCTCCATTCACCTCACGCGCATTGGATAGTACATGTTTCGGTCACTTTTCTAACTCTCATCAATAGTGACACCTTTGAGACCTGGGTAAAAAATCCAAGTTTGCGTGTCTGACGTGTGCCAACGCCTCTATACATAGTTGAAACCTTTCGTTTACAACTGTAAGCACAATAGCAAGTTGAGCTGTCCGGTCACTGTTATATCGAATGGTTGTCAACGGAGTTGGTGAGCCACTCACTGACTAAAACAGGTCGCGACAGTATGAAATGAACATGGTAATCTGGCATCTGACTCACCCCACATGACCATAAATATAGCGTAGAACACGGTTCCTGGGTGATCGAACAGGTAAGACACACGCAAATAGAAGCACATTTCTTTTAATTTCCAGTATCGACATCCTTGGGATTCGTCGCACATGGGACACATGAGGATGTCACTCATACAAGCTTCATTACTGTGAAAAATAGAACAAAAAGAAACTACTGACTAAGCTGAAACAGGTAGCCGCTAAAACAGTACTACGGTTCACTGAAACAGTTGACTATTATTGAGAGTTGGGTCTAAAGGAAGGAAGCATTCTGTAAACAAATGTACCACGTGTCATCTAGGACTCGTTGGGCCGTTTCCTTGACAGGCGTATTGTAATGAAGTTTAATCATCTAAGCCCAGTAGGTTTTGTGATGAATAAAGTAACACTAAACACATTTCAGAGTCCTCTAGCAATCCTCATTTGAACCGTTGGATCCTTTTTTCGCCTGGTCTGTTAGTACCATGAAGTACCGTTGTTGTGAGAAGTGATCATCCGTTCTCACATTGTCAGCTTTTTGAAGAACAAATCTGTTGGTATTTGGACATTTATCTGCGTGAAAATCTTGCTGTTGATTGGACAGCTTTGCACTGAATCGTTAACGGCCACCCTGGTAAGTCGTGCATACCTAGATTCACACATTGAGATAATCTTCGACATCTGCAAAATCGTAAAATTCCAGCGAAGCAAAACTTAGTCGATCATCACCCCCTTAGCTATTCGTTACCGTTTGTATTTTTACGTACTACGAATCGATAACATCAAAGTTGGTGAGCGAGCTTAAGTACCACAAACTCCCTCGTTGCCATGTAATAAATCTACGCCATCCGTGTTGTTGCAGGTTACACTATCTAAAATGTAAACGTTCCAATCGTTACTCTGAGGAATGGTACTAAACCATTCCAACGCTTGTTTGAATTCTCCAATTTGGGGGAAGTTCCTGCAGGCGTCTGTCTTCTTCGAAAGCTGTTCGTTTATGCTGTAGGTTCTCCCACACTACTCTTCTTGAGGTCGTGAATCGTGTTCCTTGTAATCCACGCGTAGTACTGGGGACGACCTATTAATTAATTTTCGTTTGCAGGTTCGTCTGTGGTCTCATTGTGAATTCCGGACCGCATCAACATATGGTTACAGAATCCTGGACGCGAGAATCACTGATCGTTCGAGTTAGAATGGTAACAAGTTCATGTGGCTAGTTAGTGATGAGCGTTTTTCAAACTGGAGTATTTTTAAGCGGATAGGCCTATTAAGATGATATTAACGAAAGTATTTTAAATATGGCCATATGCCTGCGTTAGCAGCAACTTTCGTATGTCTACAGTGAAAATTGTATTCCGATCTTCCACCGTACTAAACTGAACTGTTAGAATTGCCATATTCTCTTCCTAAGAGATCGCCTGACAAACTGATTCCCGAAAAAATACTGTAAACTCGATCAATAACGAAATTCTACAAGCCTATGCCGTATGTCATACTTCGGTCGAAGTGCCAAGCAAACAATTTTGTTGGTCTGTTTAATAATACTACCAAGACCAAACCAGTCCAACCGTACATAAATCATACTAATCAGTGATTGATTTTCAGGGGGGAAACAGTATAACTTTGAATCAGTGTATCAATTCTTCCTGCTTGTTGGAACCAACACAACTTACGAGGGCGTGTAGCTGTTCATTGTGATCAGACCGTACAGGAAAACCAGTATACCAACAATAGCTGCTGGTAGAAGCCAAGCAGTGTAGAGACCTTGGGGAAGATAGAAACAAAATAATCCATCAAGAGATATAACATTCAAAACTGATAATCACGTAAGCATGCGTTAGACACCATACCACTACCTGTGCTAAGTGAATTCAACAGTGGACGTGATATCTGCCATCAACAGTTTTCTTAACGAAAACATGCTCATTTGAAGAATCCATTCATAATATTAAACAGCCTGATTATTGAACTCAAATCCGTTATTAGTTCTGACATTACCAATAACTTTGGGCGAATGTTTAGGATAATCCAAAAAAAGAGTATCCCAAAATACTTTGTGAATATGGCTTTTTGTGTATAATATATTGTGCACACGTAAATTGCCATTCAACAAGCAGAATGACTGTGGTTTTTGAGTTGCGATGTGTATGATAAAGCAAGTAGGTTTCAGGTTAGTCATCGACACAAAACAACCGGTTAATCTATGTTCATTTCGAGTGATTAGATCATGGTGGAGTGAAACTGTGTAAATGGGTGTGGAAATCGGTGTTAGCGGAGAACGGTAATATCGCTGAAACACGCAACTGGCCGGTGTCCTCAGTCATTAGACCCGTCCTGACCACTGGTCATGTTGTTCCCCAGTTTGTGCATCCGAAATCCTACTGTCATTGTAATCCAGGCTTCTAGTAGTTTGCTGAGATGGTCGCAATTAGTCCACTCTTGTGAGCTCAAAAACGGTTGTTTGTAAGCCCGACCCAGTTGTAGAATCAATGACCTCGCCTAACCGACCGAGTGACTGTACACCCCACCTCACCCCCCTCATTGCTGGTGTGAAAAAAAGTGATCCATGTTACTGTAATCTTGCTGCTGATAAGTCACTACCACGCCCGTTCTCTGACCGTTTTGATCAGCTCTTTAACAATAACGTAGTTATCGACTGCTGGCAGAATTGATAAATCAATAAGCTTCCACACCCACGACATTTCGTTTAAAAATAATGCGAGTATGTGCTGAATGGGTGTAAACCCCCGTCCTGATCTGGCCTAACTTTAGGGGACAGTATTAGAAAAACACTTCCCATACGGAAAATTTAGGACAAGTGTGTCCTTCAACTTGATGACCCTCTCATTTTGTCTGATTTCCACCGGTTATTTATTGCCATTGAACTGGTACGGTCTGTCGGCTACGCCCGTTCAGGGCAATGCTCTTGGTCAACTCTATGAATCCTGTTTTCATGTAATGAATCCATAGATGTGTCTACTTTCTTGCTGTCCATGACAAGAATGCAATTTCATTCAAATCTGATAAACGTAAGCAAAACTCCCATCTTCATGCTGAGTTATAGTCCCACCTAACAACTTCTTTGTGATACCCGTGATACTGCTAGGTTGTATTGGGGGTGAAGATAGTATATGACGTCGACGTAAGTAGCCTCTGCTCCCCCCGAGATATGATAGATAGTACTAATGCTTTCACTAGCCGCACCAAATCTTTGCAAGGGCTTATGACAAAAAGTCGTTACTAGATGGATATAAACGGGTTACAACTCAAAATTGGTTCTGGCATCGGATGATGTTTAAAAGAAAGGAACACTACCCATACTTACCTAGCCAAGCAAAATAAAAGCCAATTTTTTCTCCATAGTACTGGCGAATATGATCCAGAGGCTGATACCGATACCAGCATCCCCATCGGGCCCAATACCAGTAGAGGACTTGTCGTGGATTCATTTGATATGGGTGCTTTAGATCTTGATGCGTTGTTTTGTAGGGCCCCTAAATTGTGTGATCACAAAACGGACACCGTAGATTCGCGAAACAGGCCTACTAGCAGCAGACATGGGAAGATATGATGCGGTTTAAATAACAAGAGAGCAACTTGTCATGACACTCGCGAGTTTCAGTAAAGTTACAGGTTGTAACCTGAATTACAGGTCACAATCCGATGGCTTCAGAGCGGTCACCAGGTATCTAATCAGAGAGCAAAGTAGCCGGAGTAGAACCAACAAGCGATTTTGGCGAACCGTCAACTCTGACGGCCGCATCGTGATGAATGTGAAATCGGCTGAACAGTGATGGATGCACTATTCACACTGACAAGATGGCTACAGGCTACGTGTTGGTTTGGACAGGAACATGCGTAGTTGATACGCTGTAGTTAACATGAAACTTGTGGTCAGCACTTTAACAAAAACCAGCCTAGCATTTTATAACTACGAAGGCCGCAATCAAACTAACAACTTGTTAGCAACCAAACATTGGGATAGCAGCCAGTTCTTTTAGAGTGTGATTCAGTTCCGTTTATCTGCATATGTTACGAAGTTATGAAGACGACTGAATAGCTGGCGGTAGTGCGAGGCACACAGTTCAAGTTCGTTCATCCAATGTGGCAGTCAATCAATAAAGCGGAAAAGCACTTACCGCAGACCTTGGGGTATCAGATACGTCGGAAAAGGATTGATTGACATGGTCTTGAGATTAGGAGTGCTTATGTGTGCAGCCACTGTGCCTCAGTCATGAATAAAAAAATCAAACTGCTCTCAGTGAAGAAAGAATGGACTAAAAAAACAAGTGTATTCACCTAACTGCTTTTATAATCAAGCAGGCGGTAGATATACCAATTCGATGTGATCTGAAGTCGAGGGGGAATAAGAAATGGTGAGAAAACTGGCAAACCAAATTTGAGTTGTTCCCATGTCCATCCCACGTACGTCAGCACAGTGTGTCTACAAACTTCTTTCTCATCATCCTCAACAAAAGTAATTCATCTGAAGTTTGGGATAGCTGTTAAAGTACTTCATATCAATAATGCTTGAAGGAACGTCTACGAACAATACTCTGTTTGTGTTTACAAATAGGTTGTGTTGACATTGTCGTTGCCTGGGTAGATGAGTGATTCATTGAACTGGATGCAGTTAGATAGTCGTCATAACTCAATTCGGACACTCACGCTAATCCAACCTGTCAACACTGCTCTGTGTATACTCCTTATACTCAAGCAACACGTGAGTATATATGAACTGTTCAGATGACTGAATTCCATAACCTGCGCATCTCGATTCAACTGCGAATGGGAACCAGCAGTGGCGTACACAATTTGCTTCATACTATGCAGCGGTATGACACCTTGTTAGTGAAACAGCAAATATGGATTTAGTTTGTTTAGCAATCTAAGATGCGACTACATTAATTTATAATGACGGATGTAACATTAGCCTCACAAAACTGAGTGTAGACAACTAATCCTAAGCAGTGTTTCTTCGATGTAAACTTCTAGAGGAAAATCACAGCATAAGTTTGCACGATGTGCAGGAGGACATTTCGCGGATTTTTTTAAAATACGAAAACACTTTGTGTAACAATACCGAACCATACCGCAGTGTGCAGGGGGATGAGACCACGCATTCCGAGAAACGCACTACGAGCACAGTCGGTTCGTTATGATGACAGAGACAGGCCAACAATCAGTTCTAATCGCTTAAGCAGGATGGAATGTGGTCTGCTGATAGACTGATCCAGTATAAAGCCTGGTAACTGATAGCACTTCAGCAGTGGATCGGACTGGAGTGTACGTACTGTGTTGCTTGATCTGAAACACTCCCGGTGCTGCGGTGTTTCGTTACTGGGGTTAGTCTACCGGTTTACCACGTGAACCGCCTAATACGCGCACTTCAACAACTCTGTGTGTGGTGTTCTACAAAGCCTATGATTGATGTAATTCCGACAAACTGGAGTCAAACCACTGTTTTTCCGTAACAGGTTTGTGCGGAGAAGTCAGAATTAAGTTTTTGCACAATGTGTCCCCCGAGCACATTTCGCTGCACCTCAAAATTGCAGTCTGCGTGTTTACACAGCGAAGTTCCTCTGACACAGATGATTGTCAGCATACCAGCTCACACCAGTCTAACATAGAGTTGCCTACTTCCGAATTAAACCCCCTTGGGCTACCATACACACCGAGCCTAAAGTTCTATCTCCATGGGACTCGCTATACACAAATCGACGGTTTTGCTATGGGCATTTCAATCGGTCCTGTATTAGTCGTCATCTTTGTTGGCCACTTGCAGCAAAGCGCACTTGTTGTCATCAATCGAGCCTAATTACACCGGCGTTGTCGACGGTATCTTGTTATTCACCGACACCGAGCAGACTAATCTACTCAATAAACGAAATGAATTCAAAAATTAGCCATACCATTGAGAACGAGCATGCTGAGAACCTAGTGTTTTTTTAAATTTCCTGTGGAGCATCGGAACAACCGTTCCGTACTACGGTTCGAGTGCCGATAACACACTTGGACGGCGCAGTGCCCAAACTTTAACAGTTTTGTGCCAATACGGGACAATTGAGGTCCGGAGGAAATTCCGTTTTATCGTGCAGGTCCAGTTTGTTCGAGAAAAACACTGTCCAAAGAGATGTCACTGTTGGAAACAACGCCCAAGGAAGGTGATTATCCATCAGCATTTGTGGAGAAATTCAGCATACAACCCACTACTGCGATGGCTTAAAAAAATTCAGGACTGAAAGTCGACCTCAGTTTGCCGTACAAACGTGATGATATCACTGGTCTGTTCACCACTGTTCTCACGGCGGCTATCGAATGCACGTCCTTCGTAGCCCAATCGATCCTTTTTTTCACCAGTGCTCTAATCCGAACACCATCGCTGTGGGTGCCGCAACACTTACCCGGGCAGAACAAAGCAGGTCACCGAACATGATTCACTTCAGATTTCCAAAACGTTGATGTTAGACTCATGCCAGAACCTGACAAGTCACAAAGAACCGGCGTCATCTATCGCTGGAAGCTCGGTGACATACCGACCTCAGCTGAACCTGGAGGAGACTTTTTTGACAAGTTTCGCTACAAAAATGGATGTTTTCTTTAGCTCGTGGAGGTGGTACCAGTTAACAACTGAAAGCCACTCCCCTGCGTAGGGAAAGCTTGTTCACTCGTGCCAGTTTGTCCTGGTAAGTAACAGGCTGTTGTGTTTGCGTTCAGTGATTTCGTAGTTCGGCTTCAACCTGTCCCTTGAATTTTTCTATATAAACCAGCAGTATGTGCCTGATGTGATGTGGCGTAAAGTGACTGAGATATGCATTGCGCAAGAAACTGCTTCCAACTTCTCTATTCAAGCTGGAGTCAAAAAATCATTGCTTGTTAATAGATTTGAAGAAAACGGCTAGTCCAGTAGTTCTATGAAGAGATACTCAATAGCATTTAGCATTAGCAACGTATCGATCGGTGTGCCTGAAACGACCATTTTCCTGTAGCTACTGTTCAAAAGAAGGACGGTTAATAATGTTGCTGAATCTGACGCCGTTTGCAACATATCGTCGATTCCAATTCGGGTTTGTGTGTGTAATGTATAGATTGCCTGATCGCCTCGAAAGAAGATACAATGGTTGTCCAATCATTAACCGCACCACTAAGACTTCTTTCCATCTTAACATACATATTAAAGGTCGGCAGGAGAGTGAAAAATCTTTGGAATGTCACTGCTACAGACAGAGATTGAGAGCAAGCGGGGTTCACTTAGCTTTTGCGTATGCAAACAACACAGAATCTTCATGGAACTAATATGCCGGTAAACATGCTACTTGTGAAATGCGGTTGGCGTCCATAGGTGAGCGGGTCCCTCATAGTTATTCACTTTAAAATGCTGGTCGAATGGAGTATTCAAAATGGGATACAGCCAGCACGTAGAACCAGCCAATTCTCGGGGAAATAGCTTGGTTCGGTAAGTTTGATCTTCCTCTGACCGATAGTTAATTCACGTGGGTTGTGTCGTATGTATACCGAACTCCTTTATCGCGGGCATCTCGAAAATTCCCTGGTTTCTTGGTTAGTAAATGATATGATTATCGCAACGGTTGTTCAAACTTCCATAATTCGAATTGTTAAGTGAAGCCGCCGATATCAGGAATATCGAAAGAGGGTCAGACAACAATTTTGGTGCTGGTTAAAAGGCTTCCCTGCCCTGCTAATTGTGATTGGAATGTGTTTTGGGTGCGTTTGTTGATTGCCTCATCGGTCGCACCAGTGAGACCGAACACCTCATGACAGAATACCTTACAGTCATCAATAACACACAGATATTAAACGACTGACTGTTACGGTTATCTCGGTATCTTTTCGATGCATGGTTCTTTTAGCATGTTCTCCTACCCAATCATAATTGACGGCATTTTGATCCAAGTTGTCCATGATTTAGCCTAAGCTGGGTGGGTTAGAGAGTATCTCTGGTGTTGATTAATTTAGAGTGTCAATTCAAAGAGTATTCGTATGAATTTCACCCGCCAATAACTAACCGTTTAGCACTTTCTACTCTCTATTATTACTACTAATATAAAAATAATCATCACTACTGTCATCATAAACACAGTATCCGCCTTTTTCATATAGTACGATATTTCAAGATGGCTGTTCTCAAGCTGCAATTTCCGTGAGGCAAGTTTCATCACCAGAGATTGGAAAGTGTGCCATCTAGGTTACAAACCAGTTTCATCTGTTAGAGCGTGTTCTTCGTGTAGAAACAGTTGATGATGGGACTGATCACACTTGAACCTTTTCTAGTTGTGTCTGGTTTCTAAGATTCCACTGGAGAAGTGGCATGACAGTACTACCGTGGCTCCCTCCTGTGTATCTTCTGTCCCTCCCCCTACGTAAACAGTGAGGCTCGGAATATTTTTGAGCGTTTACCACATGTTCACATGAGGTTGTTCCCGTAGTGCCTGTTTTTCGGACTGTGTCACATGGTAGCTAGCAGGTTCCTAGTGTATCCCTATTATGGTGCCCTATTCTTCTGGAGGTCACCGAGCGTCTCTTTAATCGCCTCCTATTTATATTAGCAGGTTTTTAAAAGCAGTCAACAAAAACAATTGATACACCAGATCCTCAGTATTTCATTTGTTTTCTGTCAAGAGCCAAGAAAATGTGTACGTCTTTTTTGATCTGTACACGGAAACACTGCCTCAGCTCCCCTGGATAAGACTAGGTTTGGCCTGCTAATAGGTTTAAGCTAGTTTTTTAATATTTCCTGTTCATTTTTTTGCCGTTCACTCTATTTGTTTAATACGCACGACCCGTTGTTATTTTACTTGTTGTCTCTCATAGAGGAAATATCACGTGTCCTTGCGAGCAACCAGCTTGCTTTCCTCAGCTGTTAAGTTGAGATGTCCGATGGCAACCGAATAATTCAGACTACAAGTTCATCTATTTCCTATACCGAAAGCCGGTAGAGAAACTAAATGCTTTTCAGCTCGGGCTAGATTATCCTCTATTGTCCGTTTACTCTGGTTAGCACAGTGACCCCCCAAGCCAACCAGACTCATATCAGGTTTGGTGAAATCAGAGATTTCAACCTATCTCAGAATTCCCGATCGCTAGTACAAATTATGGGCAATATTACCAGGCATTTGTGCTCAAATGGCCGTGCCTCATTTTTGTAATTAACAGACAACATAAACAGCGGAGTTTAACTTCGAGAAGAGGCCAGGATAAGCATTACAAGTGAGCCCTGAACGGTGAGTTGCGTTTCGGTATACTGCGTCTTTTTACAGTGAACCAATAAAAAGCATTTACCGAACTCGACTTTAAGTTTAAGCACCAGAGAGGTGCAGAATAAGAGAATTTCCTTGTTCATACTGTTTCTGTGGCTTGTTAATTCCAAAAATGTATCAAAACTCATTTTTGCCATAGAGTGTCAACAAAAAATTCGTCAGATTTCAAATGACACTGTAAAACATAACACTGAAATGCATAGTACTTGGGAACTTCAGTGTATAGAACCAAGAATCAATATGAAAAAGAAACTTATGAAACACTGTCATTGTCAGATGTGTGGTTTTAAATGCAACACTGGTACTAACTTCATGGAGTACGTAGGCTGCACTGTACACGTTTTCCTCGAGTAGACGATCGATGCCGACTTGGGCCTTTTGTCGATTCCCATAGGCTTGGGTCGCCAGTATTTCGTAGGCAACCTGATGTCGTTGAGTGGAATTGAAGTAATTCACCTGATCCCCACTTCCAAGAAATCTATGAAGAGACAAGAGGAACGCAGTTCGATTATATGGTCGCTTCTGTAAAACATGCTTTATCCATATTGCTGCTGTTCTTATTGGTGCTGCTGCTGATGAAGGTGACAGTGATGGTGATGATACTACTGTTGACCGCAACGTAAATAATACACTTACTTATTATGACATAGGAGTTGAGTAAAAATACCGGTTCGATTACTGACTATACGTGAGCAGCAACCGTTAAGTAATTCCAAATTTAATCAATTACTCTAGCGAAACTCGATTAATGTGGATCACGTTAGGTAAAGACCATAGTAGTGATCACATACATGCATTGTCGAATCATGTAAACATTATTAAATCTAGTGTGTATGCTGCAATGATACATTTCAGTAATGTGACATAAAACTAACGCTATTTTACATGAAAAATCAGAACGAGACATTAGCCTAAAAGATTCTTCTTATACTGTCAATCTTGCTGTAAGAAGGAGGTGATTAGAGACTCCCTGGAGCTACACCATCCCAGTCTTAGCCACAACATTCAGTCATAACACTGAAATTAGGAGCGCTACGTCAGATATGATAATAAATTTCCCATAAATATGAGATACACATAAGCCGGTTGCTTGAGGTTTTTGGTATGAACTTTTAAGTAAAAATACAATGCTTTAATTTTGCATTCAACCAACAGCTGACAATTACGTCCTGGAAATTGGGGCTTTTTAAGGCATATAGTGCTTCATCTGAAAGTGAACTGAAAGTACAGTAACCTACGGAAGTCACCATAGGTTTGGATCGAACTACTACTTTCGAGAGGCTTCTGCTTCGGTCACTCTATTGTGAAACTCCACCATTAATCGGTAGGTTTATCAAATTTGCCGGAAATCATCGATCATCAAGTACAGCAGAGAAAGAGCAGATTTCAAATCGATCCAATTTCACTGGTACACAGAGTTGTAAGATAACTGACTACAGATGTGTCATGAAGACGGTGAATGGATATCAGAATATCATATCAGTATATTCATGGTACTTCCGTTAATGACTGCATCGACGAACAGCCTGGTTGTTGACAGTCAATCCGCTCCTCTTTTCGGAAACCTGGGTGTCTGTAATCTCCTACCCATTCGTTTCTTCAGCTTTGTTGGTGTGCTGTATGATGAGTGGTCTGTCTAGCTTTTCGTAGTTCAGTGTGAATTTTGTTTTCCATCCTTATCTTCTCTGGGATGCACTAACCCGCACTCCTATGCTGAAATGCTTTTTGTAGTATACTTCACAAATCTTTCCTTTTAATTTAGATCTCGTCATTGCAGTCTCTATCTGTTTAGTTTCCGAGAGATAAGGGCTTCCTTTCACTGCTTGCCAATCAAGTGGCTAACCAGCATTGGCCGGCTGGACACAAAGGCCCCACTGGCACACCTACCCGGTCTTATTCCTTCGGGTTTACACTGGATATGTGGTGCGTGGGTGGAACCTTAAGTGTTGCGGTGCAAGCCAATCACGGTGATGGTTAAGCGCAGGCGTCCTTTGGCTTCGGTCACTGTGACAGGCTAATCCGAATCGGATGCCACCAACCGAATGGATATGTTCAAAAGATATCTCAGTGTTGTTCATACCAGATCTTTACGGACAAATTCCACGCAGAATGCACACACAAAAGAAATCCCATCAAACACGTGTGCAAAGCATTTCAATTCTGCAGAACAAGTTTACACCCAATGAAAGAGAAGTAAATTAAAATCATACACACTGCCATCCAACACTGAAAGTTTACGGGCCACAATTTGTAGCAGCACTGAAGTAGTCAAGTAAAGTCAAGAACATGCTGTTTGCATCATGGATTAGACCAATTGGCAAATCCGGCGAGGTCATTATGCAGGGCAAGAGAGGAAGAATTCTCAGAATACTGGACGCCAAAGTCAAAGTCAGCTACATAGTTTAGCAACGTCGAGTTTATGGGCGTGAGAAATGAGTTTGCTTAGGTAAAGAACACCCAAACTAGTGGCTAGTGGAGAAGACGCTTGACCATGTAAACGTGTAAGCTGGGAACGATCCGAAAGTTAATTGCCTAACAACATGGTGTGAGAAAGTTGAATACCTCGATGCTGGAACTTTGTCTGGTAATGTTAGGAAAGGTCTGTACAGTATGCTCACACAGTTAGCACCTGTGAACTCTTGGTGATATGCTTCCACAGAAAATTGATATTTTGGCCCCATGAGCCCAAAATTTCAGAAGTTTGATTGGCAATTCAACAAATCTGTTATGATCAGGAACACACTCAGAACTAGAGACATGAAGAACGTTTCAGCTTGTTGTGGCAATGGGAGCAGAAAAAGCTCTGTACTGCATTAGGTTTACGTAGATGCCCGTACACACACGCTGTTCGTTGTGTGATGCATGGTGTGTGGTATCACATGCAGCTGTTGAGACGCGTGCGAGCGCACACTACGTGGAGTTTTGCAACGATCGTCGAACGGTTACTGTCGACGGGTATACACTCGGTGTGGTGTTAAAGAACAAGGCTGAACAGTGCCCCCAGTTGGTGGCGAACCACTGATCTACGGCATAAAATGGGCTGGTGCCCAATTGAGACTAGTCTTGAAGCCAGCGTCAGATGAGCAAGATCAATGGAGCCGATCTGGTCAACCTTGGGAGTAGAAAGTTCACTAATACACGTGGATATTTGGTCTGCTGTTTAAGAAATGACTAACACCATTCTCATTTGCGTCTAACGGAATCTGGGGATGAACGGTGATAGCCGCATGATCAGATTGTCACCATCCTGTTTTTATAGAGCAAACGAAGTTTGGGATACAGTGCAATGATGGATACACAAAGCCATGCTCTCCAGGTCGAACTTGCAATCCGTTTGTCAGCTGTGAGTGAGAAAGTTAGCTGAATCCGATAAGCAGATGTGATTGGCTGCGGTTTACTGTATAGGCCACTTGGTATATCAACCAGGAGAGGTAAAGCAGATTTCTGTTAGCACTAGAGCAACCAGAAACCACACATCCATGGAACAAACATGTCAGGTGAATTAAAATTAGTTTCAACAGTTCATATGTCTGTTTACAATGCCATTGTAAGCGCATATCCAAAATGCATGATCCTCACAAACACCAGGCCAAATGTGCTGAAATATTCTGTCGCTTTAAAATGATGAACTCGTGAGAAAGTCACTATTTGAAGTAGCAGTGTGTTGAAGCAGTCAAATAATTAGTACAAAAGAAAGAAAGATTATCGCATTGCTAGTCATCCAGGTTTCTTTCACTTCTGCATGTCTGTGTCACATCAGAATTTCTGTGCGCGCATCATCAAGATATTCAAACATGTACAATGGTCACTTAGTAGTGCTGTTGTTTAGGAATTGAACTGAATTGCAAAACAGATTCCGGTTCACATAATTCTGGCGATAGAGGCTGTCAAAACTAAAAGACTATAGGTTATTGGAGGGAAAATAGGTTCATCCAACAAACCGTAGTCCAAAGAATACTTCTTATGAAACAGGAATTTTGGTGAAGTTTGTCGGTGATCCAGAAATCTAATCAGTTGCATAAGACATACTTTCCCAGAATGCCCGTACCCATTGTCGTGGTTCAAAAAGGCAAGCTCTGACCGAAGCATTTGAGTGATAAATATTAAGAGGTTTTTCGGCTTACAAAAACACTCCTTTGGTAAAGGGATTGGAAACAAGTTAACATAAATCAACCCTATTAATAATACTCAATTGAAGGACTGATGATTACCAGTAAGACACGTGAGTTGTATGAACTTCTGTTGCAATAACACTATTCAAATCATTTTCACGTCTGACCTCCTGTGTTTTACTATAATTTGAAAACATGAGCTTGCTAGATTCGGCTGACGTTTTTAGCCTTCCTACAATGACTTCGGCCATTCGATCGCCCTTGAAAGAGGCTAATAAGCGCAAAGTGCTTATTCACAGAAGGTGATTTAAGTCTCAACTCTATCCCCTGCAGCGTGCTGGATAGCCATCCTGCGTGAACACTTCACGTAGAAAGTTTAGCTCGGATTGTAAAGTGTCAGGAGTGCGGATCTTTAACGCTCTGCTCGTCAGGCATCGTATGAAGTTTCGCTTTTGAATTAATAAAACAAAGTGAACGCATTGGCCACTCCAAGTCTGTTTTCTGTACAAATTTTTGGATGAGGTAGACACTAGTCGAACTACAAGGCGACTGTCTGATAGACTGCATGAACATCGTCCTGGGTGGCTGAACAGTGATGTGACTAGAACGGTTTCGTGTGCGACTGTTATTTATTTGGTTAAATTTAGCCATTTTGTCCATAAGAAAAAGGCCCTTCAGATTGTTTACCGAGTGCCAAGAAACTAATCAAAGAGGGTGAAATCTCGAATGCTGACCTTTGCCGAGGCCATTAATATCCGATTCCACAACCTTGACCTCTGCACTCAGAAGTTTGTGCAAACACAATTTTCCCTGGCCCACAATCAAACAAGCTCAAAATTTGGAACAAGGACTGTGTAACCGTAAGCAAAAACGCCGTCGATAGCCCCTGGTGACCGTTTTTAGACTCACCGTAGATACCGTCTTCATATTCATTGTGTCATAATTTTCCTGGTGATCAGTCACGA
The DNA here is from genome assembly GCA_008508345.1 of Paragonimus westermani. Classification (NCBI taxonomy): domain Eukaryota; kingdom Metazoa; phylum Platyhelminthes; class Trematoda; order Plagiorchiida; family Troglotrematidae; genus Paragonimus; species Paragonimus westermani. Next base: position 62,974 of record QNGE01000270.1, on the reverse strand, counting down.
AGAACAAGTCTTGTTCGCCATTCTGTCGTTCTCTTGACTTCAATGGGTATTTTCGAATGAACCAAGCAATCTAAGGAACGGATCGTATTGGAAGAACTTCGGAGGTACTTAAGGTTTCATACGAAGTTTTCTGAGACCAAAATAACGATTCATCTCTTGGATCAGTGCATCAACGACAATCAGTATCTGGAGCGCTACCGGAAAACTCAACAACTGTTACACTTAGTCGTCGTGCTAACAACGAGCGCCACACCATAGTGGAAATTGTTCGAGAGGTGGGGCAGAAATTATTCCAGTGTGAAAGTGTATTGGAAGATTGATCATAGGACGGTCGTTCAGAGTTCGAGATGTACGTTAATAGCATTACGACCAAGCAACTGGACACCAGAATGACCGAACCGGCCAATCAGTTGAATCATGTGAAACCATGCGCCAAATTTCCGAACAATCCCTAGCGGTATGTTCATAACTTTTGTTGTCCACGCCGTAAGAACAGCCAGGTTGATTTAGAAGTTCCGTTTGAAAATTTGTATGAACATTTATTTGACCTAACTCCATCATCAAATTTAAACGAAGGAAGGATGAAGTCAACGTTGGTTAGATCCTGCTATCAGTATCTCAACTACACATTGCAAGTAAAGCAATCCTTGATCAGCAGCATTTAGATGCGTTGAAGTATTCACAAAATCACGAACGCATATTGCTTTCCAGACCAGATAAAGGAACAGAGTTTGTTTTAGTGAACAGGATTGATTACGTTGTCAAGATGAATGGCGCACTAGCTGATAGTTCAAAATTCTTGTAAGTGAATGTGGAGAAAATCAACACATGCAGAAAAGGCGATACTTAAACGTTGCGTGGAGTGAAACAAAAGGGCTTAATTGATACGGCCACTTTCAAAGACACTTGTCCGATTCGAACAATAATCCCAAGAATTTACGGTCTGCCCAAACTACGCAAAGGTTTGCCTCTAAAAGCCATTTCAGATATGTGCAACTTGCCTTACTGTACTCTAGACAAATGGTCCACCGGTGTTCTCGAACCAATCGGAATGGACCTAGCAAAGCATAGTTTTCCGGATACGTTTCATTTCATCGACGTAATCCAAGACCAGAATCCAAACAATCAAAGAATGTCCTCGTTCGATGTCACTTCACTGTTTATGAACATTCCTTTGCAAGAGAAGACTGACTACCTATACGACTATATCGAACCTAACAACATACATGTGGACATCACAAAAGATGAAGTGGGAGAACTGGGGGTGCAACGTACTAACAACATTAAGTTACTGTTTAACACTACAATCTGCCAAGAGAGAGACTGATTAGTGATGGGATCGCATCTGGTTACCTTGCTAGCCGATATTTCCTTGAGCAAATTGGAGACTGACTGAGTGCAGTCGTTAGACAGTTTATATTCTATGAACGCCACACTGATAATAGTTCTTTTGTCATCAATAGGGTTACTAACATAAATTGAGTCATGGCAGCTTTGACTCAGCCCATAACAGTACTGAGTCCAACACATAGGATGAACACTGAGAACAGTGTGGGCGCGCGCAAAACTGCCGTGGTTTGGGGATAAAAGCAAAGCTTACTTCACACCCTGCCTCATTATTCTGCCCAAAACTGTAGGTGCTTACGTGTATCTTCTTTTATGCCGCACTGATGTGGCTTTATTTATCACCGTAGACTTTATCATCTAGTCGTTATGATTTTGTGTCAGCCATTCAATCTCATTCAGGGGAAAGAACAAGTTTTATTCGGAACTGCACTGACAGACTCCGCATTCTTGAACAGCTGAAGTTTTAAGTGTACATCTTCCAGTGTCTGATAAAATTATCACATGCGTTCTAGGGATATTGGTTGTAACTCTGACGGGTCTACCCTGCGGGTGAAATAGCCTAACGAATTGAGTGGATAGCGTTAATTACTTCAGTGCTCAGTATACTTCGAAAACACTCAGAGTATGCTGTTCAGATAATTTGGTATTTCCCCCGAGTAAACAATTAAACCCAAGTAAGCGTAGTGATTGTAATTCATAACCGAACATAGCATACTACAGTAGTTTTACTGCAACAGTAATTGCGTTGTACAGATACTGATTACACTACAATTTCGTTGGCTAACGTGTTGCGTTATTACTACTGCCTAGAAACTAGCTCTGGGTTTGAGCTAAGTCCACTTTCAACCAGAATTGTGTATTTCAAACCATCACAGTAGTTTGCCTGAATGCACAGGGACACATGACTCACATAATTAACAAAATCATCTATGTCTTATGTAAAGTTAATATGCAGTTATGTTTAGTGGATTGTTTCAATAATTTTAAGTTTTAGGATCATAAAATTTTGCAGTAAAATGAGGCATTGCAATTTTCACGTTTGTGTGTTGTTTACACTCAATTACTGGAGACAATCTTCTACTAAGTTCCAACAAGAATTTAAGAGAGTTAAGTGACAAATACATGTTGTTGAAAGTAATTTTCAGAACCAAACCTGAGTTTTATGGTGTTGAGGTATTCGGGCCACTTTCCTTAGCTTGGACAATTTTGAAATTACACGAAATATCGTCACTTGGAAATAACATGAAAATTACGGAAAGCAACGAGCAATTTTGATTTGGCCTTTAGTGACCGAATATATTCCTATATAAAAATATCCATAACTAGGAGCGAGCATTTTCAATTCACCAAAACCCCACCCACCCAAAATCCATTGTTTCAGGCTTCGGTCGTTGTGAATTAAAGAATTGATTGGCGCGGTGGTCACAATAACCACCAGGGAAGTGGTGGAAAGCCGTTTCGAAATATTTGAGAACTATTACTACTACTTATGCTGAGAAATAGAAACAGTGACTCATGAATAAGCACCACAACTATGAGACAGCAAAAAATTAATCATCAGATCACGGGGTGGCGATCGCCTGGGTTGAGGATGGTATGTGGGTTAACTTCCACAGCTCTATCACTACTTTTCCATATAGGCTAAAATCAATCAAACAGTCGTGGATAATTTAAAAACTGGCAAACATCGATCAGGGTCATTGGAATGGTCAAACAAATGTTGCTGCAAAACGGTGGTCCCAGTGACCACTAGTAAGGTGAGGGATAGTTATCTCGACCTACTTAGGTAGCTTTGATGCCAAACACCCGAAGACTTGATTCCCCGATCTGGGAGAAAATATCATTGTGAACTTGTCACTTTACTGATCCCCGTCATTTACGTCACTAACCAGTTTGAGTGGTATACGTGTGAGTTGATATTCTGCCTTATAACACCGCGTGTAGGCTTGTAGGTGCATAAAAGATAGTGAATCATGTGAACCCATATTACAGCTAGTTGTACTTACTACTCACTCTGTTCGAGTCCTTGTGCGCCTAGTGCTACCAGTCATTAGCTTTTCTCATTCACTGAAAGGCTGCCTATAATACTTCTCAGGTCAAATAAATCGCATCTTTTGACGATCACATTCACACCAAAAACAAGCTACGATCATCTTTTGATCTGCGAATATGCCGTTCGACCTAACTGCGTTATCTAGGTTAATTACTTGCGAAACCTGATAACCAAGTTGCTCCCAAATATGCGGGTGAGACCGAAATCAGCACACGAATTCAATGGAAGACTCATCAGGTCTTTCATACAAACGGGGGTAGAACTGTGATTGGTAGGTGAGTTGGATCGGGAACTCTTAATTATTCCCAAGAAACTGTATTCGAAAATTAACCTAGTGTTTACCAACGTGAAGTAAGCAGTCTTGTAGAAACCCACCACCGTTTTGCTGAAGTCATCAACAGACTGTCATTGGTGTGCCGTATCAAGTTTGAAAACTTTTCCAGACAAACCGTCAGTAACACTAAGGTCAGAACTCTTCGTTCTCTACGGAGTTATCTCTCACGTTCAGCCAATATGAGTGTATTTCCTAGTGATGGCTTAAAGCATGTGCACAATCTCTCGTCAACTCAGTTCACACAAACGCAGATGGATGTCTTCTCTTTTGGAGTGAAGTTTAAAATATCACCCAAAGAAGTCAACAAGTTGAACACACAAGTGCAACGCGAATATATGTACGATCAGTTGAAAGATCTGACGCCCACGTATGCCGATGGGATGGGTTGGTTCCGCGCAAAATTGGTAGATATTTCTAACGAATTTATATCAGCACCTATTCGTCACCAGTGTTGTCTGAAACAGGAACAATATCAAGCCATGGAAGAATTGAGAGGATTGCAACACGTGGTGTTTCTAAAGCTGGATAAAGGTTCTGGTGTTCTCATCATGAACAAGGACGATTACATGATGCAACTGAATAACATTTTGGAAGATCATTGGAAGTTTAACAAAGATAAGACGAGTGAGAATAACATACTGTTGGAAAAGCAAATAGCGAGACAACTTCAGATACTGCTGTTGCACAGCCACATATCTGAAAATCAATATAGTCACATGTAGCCAATCGGCACGGAAACACCACAAATGAGAGGTGCGCCAAAAATACACAAGGATGGAACATCCCTGCGACCAATTTTGTGTATGAAAAATTCAGCATATCATAAAGTTGCTCGATGGCTGGTTGAAATTTTGGACCCCATTCGTAAACTGTTATCTCCCCATTGCCTAAAAGGTTCTTTTGAACTAGCTGAGACATTAGAACGCGTGTCGGTGAGTTCA
>QNGE01000270.1:42778-57400 GCA_008508345.1 Paragonimus westermani | reverse complement strand
TCAAAATATTGTTACGTCAGCAGAACCCGAAGCTACTGGCCTTCAGCGAAGCCATGCTGATTAGAGCTCACCAGTCGGCGCTGTGTGCACAAAAGTGGGTGAAGCAACCTATAGGGTTGCCGTGGTGGTGATGACAATACGTGGTGTGATTGTCTGCGTGTCCATACCCTGTCTATCTCTAATTGTCTATCATATATAACTTGCATGTTTTACGCTTGTGACTGATGAGAGTAAACGAAATGTTAACATATCGCAACATGTCTTCTTTCTGCGCTAATGAAATATCTACTACAAGAAATTTGGACAGTTAGAGCCAGTAAAAACATCCCTACTTGAATTGGGTCAAAGCAGTCAACTTGGTGTAACTATGCATTCACGACTCGTCTCCCAACAATTCAATATTTCAGTCGACGAGCTCTCAGATTAAGCACGTTAGTAACAAAACTGCACGCTATTGAAAAACAGAATTCACTTGTTCCGATGCATTTGGCCTCTGCTAACATTTCATTGTTGACATTAGAAGACGCAGGAGACAGAACAATTTTAGTCTTTCACTCGGAGGGAGTGTGAATCATCAAACTATCGAATTACAAGAAGTCAAAAGCAAACACCGGAAGTTTGAGGGTGTCGATCGACTGCTAACAGAAATTTGATGATTCCGAACACTTTTTCAGGACAAGTTCACCCCCATCGTGATGGCAGCAGAGACAACAGACAACACCACGACATTTGATACTTTTACACATGTTACGCATGTTGTTTTAGGTATCAAAATAAACATTGTAGTGTCCATCAGATGAAAGCGTTTTAAACCGCAAATGCCTCAAGTTTGTGCTTCTACTAAGTGTCACCGATCGGTGAGAACAAGCGCTCAATAGAAACGGAGCCGTTATCTATGATCTAATGCGTAATGAAATAGAGTAGTTTGAATAGATATCTTACAATATCGAAATTTAACGCTCAAGTCCGGCGAATAAACGTGTGCACTTGTGCTGCACATCTTCCGTTTTCATCATGGTATAAGGGAAATCGATGCTATCGAAACGACAATTTAAATTTAAATTATTTCTTGGTCAGTGCATTGATAATCAGGTCATCCGAGTGCTAAATGAATATTTAGTGGCCTGAGGGTCCCCTTCACAAGTGTACATAAAACTAAGATCTGATCACAACCATATGTAACTTTAAGTAAGCGTAGTCACCGTTTGTTCTCAAATATTCCAACCTTTCCCTCAAATCCGTTACTGAATACCAGTTACGAACAAATGTTCATGTGTTAACTAAACAAGATTCCACGAAACATCATTCAGTCTGATTTGCTGTCAAAGTTAGTTGAATTCTTCCTTAAAACAAACAGTTTACTGTACTTTGACTATATGTCGTCTCTGTGTGAATTCAAATGGCCCCGAGCTCATTATGTAAGATTTGTTCGGATAAAATATCATTCGCTCACGACATTTGCACACGCGAACTGCCAACCAGATGTATAAGTGAGCAGGTGTATAGGGCCAAATTATAGTAACGTTTGTAATTAAGACAAACTTGTAAGGAAACGGTAGGTCAGACTACCAAAAAACCAACTTATCGATTGTTTGTTCTTAAACGGTGAGCTCATTTTTGGCTTCGGGAATATCCGAACCCATCACGTTGTGTCATTCTACTCGAAGTTGACCAACATACGTATTCAAAGTCCCTCAGCTTTAGAAGCTAATCACTCTGAGTGTTTGGAACGAGCCGGAATTAACAGTGTATTTTAATTCGCAACGTTGTACTTTTCTCCCCGCGTTCTACAGTATGATTTAAGGTAAGGGCTGACTTACCGCGTACTTCAACTAATCCATAATCAACCAGCCGCACAATACCACACGGCCTCTAAAGTGAACGGTTTGTGTTTTATTCAAACTGCTAATGAGTAAATCGGTAGGTAAACACAAAAACTGTTACTACTGTCAGACAGTGCATACTGGAAAAAGTACGGTGTAACAAGCAAGCTTGTCTTCAGCGATTCATCACTGAGCTAAGCGGGTCACCATTTATACCATAATTTTACAAGGAATCATTATACAACCTGAAGTTTCGCTTTATGTATTACTTAACAACGAAACATTGTGGGACATATTTCGTTGATCACAACCCCAAAGGCTCCTTCCTTTCCGTCCGTCGACCCCAACTTAATAAGGCTTTTTAATTTAAGCCAGAATTTCGCTCAGCAGGAAACCCCGGAGGGGAATTTTTAGTGAAATATTTCACCAAAGCCCGATATGTGACACTCGTTCGTTTCACCGTTTGGTCATCATGCAGTGAACCTACAAAAACCGAACACCTTGTGCAATCGTTCATCAGTAAACAAGTTAGTCAAGCTGAAAAGCGTATTCGCACGTGTACATTCGCATCCTACGGGGATTCATCAAGCCGTTATGCCTTTCGGTCTACCGAACCACGAGAAAATCGTACGCAGTGATCCCATTGCACGTTCAAAGTTAACTAAAACTCGGTAGCCACCGGGCAAAGACGAACGCGGTAGATTAAGTTAGCATAGAAAAAGGGGTATAATGAAGGCTGTTGTGACGCTCACCATCAAACCCACATTGATGAGAGCGAAACTCGAGTCTAGTGCTTCTTTTCTAAAGAGGCTGGCTGGAAAGTCTATCTGAATGTGGAAGCTGTGATCAAATGTGAGTGATGGTCAAATTGAAAATAAATCAAATCCCCGACTACTCATCGGTAACCTAAAATATCGCCTTACAGGTTTAATGAGTTCTGTGATCTCGACCTGTCTCGGAAGTCCTAATCGCGGGGTGATCGATTGGAGTTAACAGGACAATTACTGTCTCCTCTCGAGACCATCGCGCAACCTGATCTTTGCTCACAAGCGAGAGTGACTGAGCGTTCAGATATGATAATTCGGTCGTGCCCTGTGTGAGGTGAATGGCGCAATGGTTAACAGGGTTTCCTCGTGATTGGAATGTCCGGAGTTCAAATCCCGGCCGTGGCAAGGATATGCACTACTGACGAGCTCTAATGAGAGCGAAACTCGAGTCTAGTGCCTCTTTTCGAAAGAGGCTGGCTGGAATGTCTATCTGAATGCGAAGGCTGCGATCAAATGTGAGTGATGGTCAACTTGAAAATAAGCTAAATCCTCGACTACTCAGTAACCACATTAATTACTTGGTCCCATCGTTGCTTGATCAAACTGAGCAGCGGAACTCCGTGTATTAGCCCGGACCCAAAAACTGCCTGTCCCTTCAATCAAAGGAGATCAGCCTATCGGTGCCACCTCACATTGTATCTACCAATTTACATGTAACTGCAATGAAAGTTACATAGGCAGAACCGACAGGTGCTTGGTCTCCGGAGTGAAGGAACATTTGCCTAAATGGGTGCAGAGCTCTGTATTACGAAAGAACGACAATGTGGTTGAAACACGCAAGCAACCAGTGTCCGCAGTCACAAGATACGTCCTGACCACTGGTCACGTTATCGACCCAATTTGTGCATTCAGAATCCTATTGCGTCGCTCGAATCCAAGGTACTTACGGTTTGCTGAGGCGGTCGCAATCAATCGACTGAAGCCGAACTTGTGTGTTCAGAAACAATTGCTCGTAAACTTGACCCTTCCCTGGACGTAGTGACCTTTCCTAAACCACCGATTGACTATCCGCCGTGCTCTCTAACTGCTCGATAAAAAAACCCGTTTCATGTTATTGCAAATTTTGTACTGACGAGTCAATACGAAATGCTTACATCTACCAGTTTTCCTGTTCTAACCGTTTTGTTCAAACTTCTGAAGGGAATGAACTGTTTCAAACTGAGCATAGCCAATCAGAACGAGATACAAACAGACAAACTTTATATTACTAACTGAGTCCGTGTCCAATGGACTAGTGGTTCTCAAAGTAGGCCATCGATGGATCGGGGCGCTGTATTTAAAGACTACAGACTGGGGACAAACCACGGAAGAGGCCACGGCCTCGTTTGAGTGGTCCACTTTGAAAGACTCACTGTTTAATGTTGTTTAAAATGTAGACAACAAAATGAAGGCCATCATATCATTTTGTTGGACGTTTAAGCATTGCTGTTTTACCCAGTTAACTGTTAACAGTAGTTCGGGGGACAAATGAGTATTGACAAATGTGAACCGTTTTATTTTCCAAATATTTTTCGGAAAGTTGTGGTTTCTGTAACCCACTTCTACCAAACACGTACAAACAAGATGTTTACAGCCCACAGTCTGCGGACATGACAGGCAGTTTCGGAAATGCATGATATCACAACAGAATTCGGCTTTAATCGTCACACCGTTTCTCTAAGGCTGATTTGCTCATACGATAAATAGCATGATGGTACGATTGGAAATTGTAACCGGTTGTCTATGTGATACACGTTTGGTCAATTGATGGATGTGAACGGTAGTCAAACCAGGTTGTTAGCTGACCGTTTGAAATAAGTGTACATCTTTTCAGCATACGCAGAAGCTCAGGAAATAATGCGGAACTTCTGAGACAAATCTTACTGGCATATACTAGCAGGTGGAATAATGAGGCAGTAAGCACTGCTCACGTGACTCAATATTTGGCGAATAACAGTCATGTAATGCATACCGTACATGATCAGAATTGAGTCGCGTCAAGGGAAAACGAGATACCTATAGCGTCTCCGTTTTGACAACTGGTCCCAGGTGTAGACCGTACCGAATATTTTTTTAATGCAGAGGTCAACAAATTTCAGATAATAGGTCCTCAAGTGAGTGGGTAAAAGAAGTAAGAACATAAATCGAGTGAACGGAAAGACAAGTCACACATCTAATTGGAGATGAACATCCGAAATAGACTATCCACATGGAGGACTGACTGTGGGGGAAAATCCGTATGTCTCTAAAACAAGGTTCCACAGGTTATGTTGGTTTTCAACTTTCCCGCATGCACTATGACAACGTTTGGAAAACAGTGACGTATGTTCTAGGTGTCTGAGAGATACTGCACTTTTAACTGTAACCTATAAAGAGCCCGGATAGGATTTGACCATTAAACGGTGAACATGCGGTCCTCGTGTGTGGGGTTAGGTTATTTTGACTAACGATTCGAAGTTCATCTTGTGGTATCGTGATGCAAAGCTGCTCATGTTGCTGCATTGGGCCACCGAAACTAATCACTGATGCCTTCGGGAAGATGGTGGTAATCAACAGTGACCAACTAGTTCTAAGGAAGTTTATCTTCCACTCCATTTTCAGGACGGCGTGATCAGTGGGTTCATGCTCTATCCAAAATGGTTGAGTCAAATTTGGTTGAAATCTAACAGAGCGAACGCTTGCGTCTGAGTTCACTAGTGTTGGACGAACTGTGATGAAGACTAGCAACCACATCTGCATCACACATACACATTACACACTTCATCAAATGGGCAGGATGGATTTTCGAGTTAGTCAAAGTGCATGGCAACAACACTAACTATTCAAAGCAACGCTAACGTTTCCTGACAGCACCAGTAAGTATTCCCACCAGTATTTCACACGACTTTCAAGCTCGAAATAAAGCGGTCGCATGTGGTTGTGACTCAACAATAAAAAGATGTTTTTGGTCAAACTTCAAGATGTTCAATCAAAATGGACACATCGCCCAATTCAAATGTGAAGTCAGGGGAATAATGATGGGCTTTTTTCATGATATGAACCTAATATGAATTCGTATCATAGTAAATATTAATCAAAGTAAGACAGTAAGCAGCGAGGAAGTGATCAACAACTTATTCGAGATGATTCGACTGTGCACAATTGGAAGCGGTGAGGACAAGCTTGTTTGCTACACGTTTCATCTCAATACCGACCCAAGCTTATCCGTGCTATTAACAATTTATCGTGAAGGGAAATGTCCCAAGATGAATCAGCCGTCTTTCATAATAAATCTTGACTGTTTTTTATGAGCCGTTTGCTTAGCAGTTAAAAAATAAGATGGCAATACAAAATACGTAATTCCTTTCGAAATTTCGAACAAGATAATTGTAACATGAACGGTGATATAAGCACGCATTTTTTACTGTCAAAGTTTTTATGTACTCAAGGTGCAGTAACGTAAAGCGTTTTCATCAAAAAACGACCAAGGGTCGGATAAGTAATCGGCAGATCATAAAAGGCCACAAATTCCAATTCAGTTCTCAGCATTACAGCTCTGGTACTGGTGGATTAGCATGAAATGTGCTTATCTATCGCCATGCCTGTCCTGATTGTTTCGGTCAAATCAAAATCCGTTAGCAGTTTGAGCCTGGAAGGTTCGGATAAACTGAACGTTACCGATACTCGTTCGCGGTTACCACCTTTGTAATGAGGTAGGTTGGTCTATTTCGAAACGAAGCTTCTGACTTGATTTTCGCTCTTACCAGAGAGTAGCTTATATTCTCGATCGGACCAATGGTTTAATTCCGGCTCAAGAGTGGAGTAAGAAAGAGATGTGTTGTTTCTACTCTCGATATGAATAGACTAATCTGGGAACCACCCACACAACATCATGACTGAGAGTTTCAATACGGTGACTCGTTTCTCTGGAGTGGTACTTAATGCACTAGTCACGCGGTACTTTAGGAAAGAGACTAGCCGAAAAATGTATCGGGATGCGAAAACCGCTATGAAATCAGGAATAATTTTGGGATAAATTTAAGATAACAAAGACAGCCAAAATGCTATGCAACGTTAAGCGGTCACTTCATGCCAGGTGTTTCAGAAGGCCTATCTCAGCAGTTTCCTGGTCCATAAGATGGATTGAGTAATACACAAAATTGCTGAGCCCTTTGCCTGGCCTTGTGGTTCAACCGTTAAAGCGCTTGCTCTCTTTTCAGATCTGCCACATCCCTTTTTGGCAAACAACTGAAGTCTTCATTCACAGTTTACAAAAAGAACAAGTTCGCCAACAACACAAAATATCAAGAGGGCAATCCGAGGTGGATATCTTCTATCTACAATGACGAAGTGAACACAAGTTACCAACTGATGACTGGAGATTCAATTCTCCTCAATTTTCCAAATGCATATATTTGTATATTCCCAAGACAAATCCAAAAGTCCGTTCATGTTTCATAGACATATTGAAATGGGTGGTTATTTGATTTTTGGATTAAGGTTGCTACTCGTCAAGTTGATTAAGAAAGACGAGACAAACTGAAATCTCAAACCACCGAATTCATTCGATTCAAGCTACAAGCTGCAGTCAACCTTCAAAATACTTGCACGGTCAAGTTAAGAGAGTGGAAGTAACCAGAGTGATGCGTGAAGAACCTTTGTTTGTTGTACAACCATCAAATTAGCACAGGCTGTACATTCTTCAGTCCATTCTTCCAATTTTCTGGATCTACACCAGTTGGCTTACAGATTACCAGACTACACATACCATAGAATTCTAACAAAGCTTGCACGTTCAGTTTAAAAGTAATGAGTTCAAAAACCTATCGATTCTTGTATATTTTGAAAGTTTTAGTTCGCTTGTTTATTCAATTATTCAATCAGAAATCACTTACCGTTCAATCTTCGCCTTTTTGAATTGACAAGTATAATGCTCTGTTGGCGCATTGGGAACATCTTGGATCATTATATTTGGAATGTGAAGCATTCTAAACACGGAAGCAGACCAATTTGACATTTGCGTTGTATGCACTTTCTGTGTATGAGATATAAAATTGAAAAAAAACAATATCGTTTATAAAAAAAATAACGGTCAGACAGTCGGTTTCAAACTGGTTTTCAAACTGGCCAAAAGGTATCGTTAAAGATGGATGAAATTTTGCGATAATCAGATGTATGTGACAACCCGAATCACACTATTAGTCACACTAGTTTTTCAACCCTTGTCTTCTAATTCTGTGCAAGTTTTCACTAATCACTGTCCAGTCGAACTGTTTGTCAAGAAGATGAATGTGATCCAACAACGACAGTTTGAGTTGGGAAACTAATGTCACCGATTCATGTACGTTTGATATATCAACATTTTCCGCCCACAGAACGAAGTTACGCTATTCCGGTAAAAATGTTTCATTTATGAATGGTTGGTCAAATAAGCGAGTTACGAAATGAGATGAAAGCGCACTGATAGCATACGTTTGAAAGCAAGTAAGCCATCACACATTCGGACGTTTGCAACTAAACTAGTATGTTTTAAACTACAAATGACTGTGCACACTTCTTCACCTGAACCGTGAGTCCGATGTGAAATTTCGTTTCCAGGTTTAGTTATATATTTTTTAATTCACACCGAAAATACCTAGTCAAAGAATGGGTTGATATACTATGGACATCCATCATGTTTGCCTGCGTCTTTCACAATCAAACGGACTCCCGGGTAAGCCTTCTTAGAAAAGAAGCGCAATATAGTTTGTGTGAGCTACTTCCTCTATGGACCAAGTGGAGTTCACCGTGGCTCAGTTTAGGCATCTAATTTGGTTGAGACAGAAGTCTGATTGTAATCCTCCCTCCAGATAGAATGCAGTATACGCAACGATGTGAAGATGAGTGACGCAGCAAGAACTGTGACAGCCTGGTTGTGGCTGAAACCGAGTAACGAGTTGTTGAAGTCATTGACGAGCTGCAGTTAGCGAATTTGGCTATGATGTCACTATGTCTGTTAGTGGTCAGCGGTTGCAGACCCCTGAATTGTTGAAAGTGAACGGAATATATGCCGCGTTTTATTCTGTACAAACCAAACGGAATTGCAATAGAAATGACCAGCCGGCTTCAACGCAACACCGAACTTGACCGATTGACTGGCTGGGCTCGGTCACCTTGTATTTTGCACCTGTTCTGAACTGGTTACAGGAGTTCACCTACCCACGCTTTAAAGACCCTACCTAACAATGTGAAAAACAGAAACGCGTACACATGTATCACTGTTGGTAGATATTTAAAACATAACACAGTACGGCAATATTCAGCTTTATGGTTCCAAGTTCTTATGCAGCGCCTTTTCGGAATGACATTTCGCACTCTTACCCACAAAGTCCCAAATTCTCTCGATGAGAATGAGCGCTGGAGAATACTGAGCTGGTCGCAGGGCTTGATTACCCAAACGATAACGCATTGGTTGTCGCTTTCACACCCGGATGTAAGTATATTCAGTGACTACTAGAGAACGGGCAAGTTGGTTTATGCACCTTAGTCAGCTGGCATCTACTCCATTGTTGTAAAATGAGCTTGCTTGAGCACGTGGTCCGCCATACTACATTCATCAATTACACCAGGTACGTGCATATTCTAGCTGCAACTGCTCGCATTCGCAATTTTGGGTCGCTTCGCACAAACCGCCTCTAACTGGGATTGAATTTAATTCTGTCTATCCTAAAAAGGTCTTTCTTTGCTTGATGACTATTCAGCATTTCTACGATGGCTTTCTTTTTGCCGGATGTTTTCGAAATCGTGATTCTGTAACCAAAACTTACTCCTTTCAGTGTCAGCAATCGACCATCTCAATGAGAGTTTATGCTTGAAATTTCCCCATTACTTTCAGTTTCTGAAAATGCACGAATCGTCGGAATGGGCAGTGATACTATTGGTTCAGTTTTAAGCCAGTCCGCTTGTATGTCAACATGCGGCTTACTGCACTTTTCAAACGTTGATGACCGTGCCATCCTCAAGGTTCGCTGACGTTTGCTTGCTGTATCCAGTTCAGTAAAGTGCGAACATTCACATAGAATAATGGAGCTGCGCTTCTTCAGTACTTAACATTCTGACAGGTTTAAAGGACGCAGTTGGGAGCTTCACTAGGATGACGCTGATGATGACATAATCTCGCTTGGTGATGAAACGTTTGCAATCCAAATGCCAAGCTCGACGAACATACCAATACCCACCTAGATGCTTAAATTGAGCCACAATGAACTCTGTTCGAGAAATTGCGAATTTAATTCAACTCATGCAGAATGTCTAGCCTCCAGGTTCGCTATCATTCTCATTAACTAGTTTTCTTGCCATGATCGGGATTACCGCGGCACTCCCTGTTCTCATTAGGCAACCGTGTGGTCCACTGTACAACTTAACTTACGTTGGGCGTCACCGATTTTTCTAATCTGAACAGTCAACCAGTTTTGTCTATGAGTGATGCTGCCGGTTGTGTCAACGACAGTCACTACTGACGAGCTCTTACAAGAGCGAAACTAGCAAATCGTTTCTCTGCGTCACTTGGACTCTTTGTGAGAGCGACGGATAAGGTCAAATGTGAGCTATGCTCATGCATTAGCAAGTGAATCCCAGGAAGCCTCAGTAATAAATTCATGGTATAAACAGAATTTGCAAGGAACTACTACTTAGATGACGCTGTATAGTTTTGTTTTGCAAGATTTCAACCGTATTGTGCTTTGCCAGCTGCGTATTATCTGAGTGGTCTCATTCCCACTGATGACCAGCTCACAATGGCTTTGAGTACACAGACATTAACACTTTTCAGTTCACAGTACTATTTCGTGCTGGTAGTTCTTGGGTTACGGATCAAGGTTGTCATTCACAAATTCTCTGTGTCCACGATCATCTCTTGATAACCTAGTAGTCAATCAGGTTGGTAGCCTTAGTGCGTTTAGCAGCCCTGACAATGACTAGTAAATAAGATTTGAGGTCAGTACACCGTTCCTAACTGTCTGTAAAGTTGAGTTCGAAAGCGGTCAGCGTATATAGCTGAAGCTGTTCGAGGCTTCCTACAGATGGCAGATTTTTAATCGTAAAAATGATTTTCACAAGTGATTCACCTCTTTGGGTCTATTTCCCTCTAAAAAAAAAATACATCGGTATACTAATCCTTCATGATACCTCCAAACTTTGTTTAAATACTCCTGGAAAGCACCGGTTTAGTATGAAACTCATCTGCGTCATGCTGATACAGTTGATGTTCTTGTAAACAAAACAGTCAGGCAATATTTTCCTGGCATGAGCTGCTGCTGCTGGCATTTCACTCCAAATAATTAAGTTCGTGTTTTAAATTGGGATGGGCATGCATCTGTAGCATTTTTAACCTACGTTTGTACCTTTTAATTACCATGACCGGAATGCTTTTTAAACCAACATAATACACTTGGTCTCTCAGATGCACTGCATTGGCGAGTCAGGTTATAAACGTGAGGTAGCGTTAACTACTACAGAAGAACCATTCAAGCGTTGTTCTCATATTCAGTCGAGATGTCTCGAACCTCTTCAAGTTCTATCCCAAAAGTTGACAGCTTAAGTTATCATAATGGCATATTATTTAACCGCTGGAATGGTTTTCCAACGTTCTCTATTAATGAGGTCAGAAACCCATAGTGAGCAATGTAGAGAGGTCGGTTGCAGGCATCTTCAGACAGCTCAGTTTCTAAAGTTTTTGGTTGCAGTGATAGGTTACTAACAATTAGTGCAGTTTTACTTACTAGCAGATCACTAATGAGGTGTTAATCAAGATTCGGATCATAACATACTTGTAGCGCATTTACCAACTCACAAAAGCAATGTGTTACTACGGTTGTGTCGTTATAGTTAGCCGAAAACCAGAAGCGTGCGGTGCGCAGAATAACTGTAGGTCTGCCTGTTATGTTTAGTCATTTCGCAACTCACAAAGTCGGATTTTTCCTGAAACAAGTGAAAACGCGAAAGAGTTTAAATAATTCTTCTAAACAGACGAACCAAAAGTGGACCAGTCGCAGTCATGAAACTTGAAAACGGGGAAGTCAAAATTCTGCATCAAACTGTATAGAGAAGAATGAAATGTACGCTGTTCAGGTCCTTTCTAAAATAATGGAGTAAACATTCTTTACTTTCCACTCGCCAGGCAGAATACCATTTCGTCTTCAATATTCAGTCATTCTTTTACACTTGTTTTTTCGATCCCTGTTTGAGAAAACTTTCTGTAATTTTTTTGTGTTGAGAGACCTCACCTGTTCCAGAGATTCTGGTCAGTGTAAACATTTGGTATTTTGAGAACGTGTGCATCTGGTTAAAAAGCAAAATTTTTGCCGTGCAACTGTGCAGAAAAAAGCGGAAGATACATCCTGAATGTGTTGATACAAGAAGACGGCGTCTACTACTGACTATGTTGTTCACTCGCTGTTCTACTCTGGATCAACAACTAGCCGTAGTAGCACCCCTGGCAACTAAACCACTTCATCCACCTTCATTTTTTGACCAGATGTTGGAATATTCCAACTTGAATTTCTTCTTATTGCGAAAGCTACTGTTGGTTAGACGAGCAATTGAAGTCACGTGGTGTCGGCTCAAGTGAAACTATATTGTTTATAGGGTTCAGACAGTAGGATTAGAGGCATCGAATCCCGGTCAATTATATACTGAGTAGGTGCTAATGTATACGAGATTCGAACAGAACAACTTAGTAAACTTTTATTCTCTCAGTTGGTGACATACTACGAAATGCAGTTCTCCCGAAAATACAGTGATAACCCCGAAAGCCTCTACGCTACTCCTTCTTGCTTCGTTTACTGTCAATACTTTTTCCCTCCCTTGTTCTGAAAAGTCCATTCCGCTTGACGACATTGAACTCACGCTACTGAAATGCCGGTCATTAATTTTCGGTACTAATCACTTGGTGAGCTCTACTCATCCAATCTATAATAGAAAAAACTGCTCCTGACAAGAACAATATAATCAAATTTTCATTAATTTGTTTTACCCATCTCCAACAAGGGGAATTTGTGCTAGCAATCTTTTCATATTTTCAACAAAGAATCGAGTCACAAGACCGGACAAACATTGGAACCCAAAGATTTTCTGTCTGTTTGTGTACATTTAAAATAAAGAAAACTTTCACATTGTTTCACAGTCATTCGCCTAATAGGCACTAGTAGAATGTGCTCAGGATTCGTTAAGATTCTGATACTGCGAAAAGATACTGAAAATTTTGTGCTTGGGTTAGTGATTACAGAGTGTAATATGTCTGGGATTAAGAAATGATCGATATTCATAGCAATTTCGTTGTCAAGTTGCTTGTGTGTACTTTCACAGCAGATTCAAAAATAACATTGATGCAACACGCATCGGATCAAAAGTTCATGGTTCTCTTCAGCGACTTGAGATCTATCATTGACGTACCAAGAAAAACTGCGGAAGCACAGAACAACCACTAAGGAGGTAGGCGTACGTTGCCGAATCTTGATTTCAGGACAGCCACATTAATGACCGTTGATATAGGACTACTAGTGGGTAGTTCCGCACAGAATAGCTCAATATTAGTTGAATGACAATGAGCTAGGAAAATACACACTGGTTGTGTGATACACGTGACACTTCACTATTCGCTGGCAAGCAACAAAAATAGAACTTCCGCAAGTGTTCATATATTCATAAGCAGATTGCGACAGTCATACCACTTGTTCGAAACAGGCACATCGTGCTGAGTTACGGATATCTGAGAGAGGTAGGCCAACCACAAAATCACGGACGAACTTGAGGAGTTCAGCTACTTCACCTTTGTGAGGACAGAAAGTGGGGCAAGCTAGTTTTGTGACCTACGGATCAGTTAGGTGCCACGTGACTAAGCGCAGTGTTGTCGAAGCGTGTGTACAATGTTTTATTGATGAAGTGAGTACCTGGTAGGTTGAGTAAACTCAGCTTGATAGGTGAGGTTTTGTGAAAACCACTTAACGACTCACAAGACTAAATAAACTTTCGAAGTTTTGTAAACCACTTATAATCCGGCAACACTGGGTAGTTATTTGGTATCCACATTTTGTGAACATTTTTCACTTAAGTTTGTTTTGTTTATGGAATCATTTCAAATCAAGTCTGCGTTTTGTGCCCTTACACAGTTCTGTGAAAGACGATCACTATCAAATGAAATCTGATGAGGATAATGCAGAAGAGCAGGTCATCTCATGTAAAGACCATGCACTGTACGAATAGTCTGGCAAAATGGCAACATTCGACAAAGCACAGACAAGGAAACGTAGGAAACATATTAGTCTATAGAGGCACATTATGGGTGAAATGATTCCAAAACGAACAGTTTAACACGACATGGAACCACGATTAAAACTTAGATGGAAATGTAAGTATACTCTTCTAATATGACTACACTGCATGCGCTGTTTGACTAACTGGACTATCTACTAAACAGGATCAATAAAGTGAAAGTTTTCTACTTCAGGGAACATTTCAATATGAGCATATCAGGATATTCTACATGTCCCCACCAGAAAGTTGATCATCATCATCATCATCATAACAGCCATAAGCCTGACCAAACGTACTGTTGCTCGGGCCGTCACTCACCTCAACAGTGATGTGGAATATCCTAGAAAGAAACGTTATTAAGAAGGTCAACAAATATTAAAGAAGACTAAGCGGAAGAACTAGAAATGGTATGGATACAGGTACGCCATTGACTGCGACACACCGCCATCTCGGATAGCGTATCTAATCAGCGGTTTGGGTGATCACGAGGACCCCATCCAGGCAGGCGATGCCTGCCCACTTTGCTCAGTGAAACAGTCAAGGTCTTCATATTTCGTGACCACGTTGTTGCTTGACCACCACGCGGTTTAATCCAATCGCTAGTACCCTCAGTATATAATGCCCGGTACGGTAAACGCTCAGCTGGCATACGGAGCACGTGACCCAACAATCGCAAACTGTGCAACGTGAGTAGTTGACCAATTGATCGCGCATCCCGAACG
>QNGE01000270.1:9099-40433 GCA_008508345.1 Paragonimus westermani | reverse complement strand
ACAATCCTATGAGTGTAACTGCTTTTCGTCTGACTGCTCCCCTTTGGCCTGTCTGACAAGGTTGCACCTGGAAGGACCGGAGTCCTAGTCAGCATAGCCCGCCGAATCAAAACAGTACACAAGCCCGACCACCTCGCCGGGATAGCAGTATAGGTCGGGCAGAAATCTGATACTCCGTAAGAAAACGCAACGAATTAATCACTACTACCAACCATTCATAAGCTAGCTGGGGTATTTCGTCCGTTCTCTGTTCTGATTCTTCGATCGCTAGTTGTTCAGGTGTACTGTTGCCTCTGGCTTTATAATCACAAAATGATGACATAAGTCTGATAATGCAGACGCCGCTCTGTAATCGTTCAACCAGTGGCAAAGTTACAGACACTAAATGACTTAAGACAATTGAGCTGATCTGTTTTTGGGTTGCACTCAAATTCGATCGCTTTGTGTAAGATACTCAAGGTCTTGATTATCTTTAACAGGACAGCAGCTTTCACAAAATAACTAGTGTGGAGGGTAACCAATCGAAGATGATTTGCACGTCCCAACGAGAAGGGTGGTTAATCGCTATCGTCATGTAGCGGTTGTTTTCTCATAATAGATGAGAAACTCTTCGTGTATTATATTATTGTGCGGCAGTTAAACTTATAGGAAACTGACCTTATTGTTTACATATATGTTTCTTGAAATATTAACACAAGAAATTCCACTTCTAGCATTGTCATCCTTATCAAGTTGACCACAACCATTTTTCACAGTAGACTGACAATTAATTCGCGAAGTTACTTGAGAAGCGGGTATAAAAATTAATCACACACAAAGTGTGAAAAGCGGCCCGACCTGCTTCTGATATTTCACCTAAACATTGTCATACATGAATCCGATCTATCTCCCATGAAAAGCCAAGATACTTCAACACGCAAACTCCTCCGTTTTCACCTGAAGGTGGCCTCCACTTCAACCGTAGAATTGTACACCACTACAGCTTTGCATACTTAATGTGCTAGCAAACCACATCGATTTACTGTGGGGCTGACATCCAGAATACAAGTCGGTCAATCGAAAACCCAATTCACCTGAGGAGGCGGTCAAGAATTTAAGGTGTGCAAACCATAAGCGGTGGCATTTTCTCGCCAGGAAATTACGACTCCTCATCAGTTTAAATTTCTGAAAGACAACAGAACGTCTTCCAAGCGTAATGACTAGCTCATACAAGAGACTGAAAAGACTCAAGAAACCGTTCATACGTGTAAAAAACGCAGATAGTTGGTTTATAGGGTGAAGCACTCCTTCGTTCATCGAAGATCAGAATACTGTTACCTTTATATGTTAGACTCGTCGAGTTAGGCTTTTCATCAGTTCTGAAACAAACACAGTTTCATCCACAAGTCTAAATGAACACGAGTGCCAGCCAATGATTATCAGCTGCTCGGTCAACGAAGTAGTTCTATACAATTCTCCATGAGTTAGCCATGTAGTTTACTGGCGCATCAAGGATGTAGACACATGGAGCTTAGGCAATGAACTGTGCCAAAAACACGTCATACAGGTTTGAAAGATGATGGCAATATTCTTTTATTTTTGCCCGGTTTCAGTAGGACTCACTGATTTCTACTCGCTTCGTCAGAATGACTTCCAAAATTGTACTTGGCAACATTTTTGAACATTCTCAGGCTTTCATCAAACTCTTGCGTTCTAAACGTGCCTGCTAGGGTGCTAAAATCTTTTCAATTTCTAAATAAGCCAGTTCCGCTCCTCGTGACATTTTCTAGCCAAAGTACTTGTAAACCGAAGTACCAGTCACATTGCTGCTTTCTCCACTAATTTGTTCAGACCACTGGCAAAGAGGCACACTAGAATGCATTGTTAAATATGCATCAACGTGTACACGGTTCACAGAGAGGCTATCATTCAAATGTACACCAGCACATCAGTGTGTAAATACTGTTGCGATCCGGAGTTACCTGAAGCGTTGTAATGAATGTTGGCTTAATTTTTGCGTATACCTTTTTTTTTCTATTGTGACGGATTCAGAAAAGTTCCGCCTACTGCTTATACTGAGGTTAGTTTGTCTGCTTTGATCATGGACCGCTATCGACCTGATGTCAGTGGAGATAATGCCTGAAGATGGGTGGTCGGTGGTTCACGTGCACGTTAATCATTCTTTATATTACAACTTCTAGAACACCCTGCCCTAGCAGTTGATTGAAGTTGGTTCGGAACCTGTTGCCCAGTGAACTTTTGTCAAAAGTGTAAGTTAATCCCACACCCATGGCAGATTTTACATGGACATCAAACGGGAAATGACACCAAACTGGTAAAGTGACTTTGGAAGGATTCTCTCTGATGATGGGAAAGAACAACTGTGAGTTTTACTTGCAGAGAAGCTCTTCCAGAAGAGAGAAAACGAACTTACAGTTTGATTTTTTTACTCTTTTCATTAGAGGAGCGGATAATTGTTCTTTGGGAAGTGAAGTGAAATTCTTGATTTTCAATGGCAGTGGTTCATTCTTACAGACTTTATTTGTCAAATCAGCTATTTGATAGTCCGTTCAGACAGCAGGGCGCACTGTTCGGATGTGTGCGGATGAACGGTGTGTTTTGTTTGTTTGTGTGTGTGCATGTAACCGAGGCTATCAGAGTTTGATCCGATGCCAACATTGGGTGTGAAGAAACGAGCTGTATTGACTCCAGAAAATCAGCGAAACCGAGCGGCATAATTGAGTTTAGTGTGCACAACTTCGTTCCACCGGGTTTAAACCGTGCACTGAGTTTAGTCCGTCAACTATTTTGAAAATAAGTGAAAATACTCACCTGCAAAGGAGCCCGAAGGCACAGAAGTTCCGCGTAATCACACATAAGATTCCACGGGATGTGCAGTTTTAGGTAATGGGTCTGCATTGTGGAGCCAGGAACCACTTCCTGCAAAAGAACGAAAACCCAAACCCAAAAAATAATACATATGGTTCTCATGTTCCCAAATGTACATTCAAAGGTATTTCTTGTTAATTATGGCCATTGACTTGGTGATATCTAAAGCCCGCTGACTAGTTAATCATTTCCTCAGGTGTGAGGCTTTGATTACGAAGGAGATGTGAGTCGAATAAAAAAAACAGCTTACCTAAGTACTCTACTAACAATGAACATGATTGCACTGAATGAACCATTATTTTGCTCTTCCATACTGACTTGTTTCCGAATTGAAATCAGGAGTTAAACTGCTAGTGATCCGATGACTAATGTCAACGAGGACAATTCACACAATTCTACAGAGATGCCGAGTAATGCGCTCAAATTTTACCGTCCTCCAATTAATAACATGAATGCGGAATTACTGCAATCTCATTTAGTTAGTCAAAAGTGTGACCTCATTGGTGTTGCTTAACTTCCAATCACACACTGTGTAGACTTTGCAGACCACCCACCGCCAACCTTAGACAAGCAAGCTTGACAATATTGTTTCATTTTGGGCTTCACTGGTGTAAAACCTCTCACTCAAGTGTGCCAAAAAGATTGGGCATAGCGGCTCAACATTCAATTGCTTGTTTAGACATGCAACAGTTCATATGTCTTGTAACGAAATTCCTATGACAGATTGAAAATTTTAAGTAGTTAACCTAAAAGTGCCTTATATTTTATGCTGCATGTATTTGTACAGATCTGGGTTGTTCATTAACCAAAGTATTAACGCGTCTCACACTGACGTGGAAAGTCACCAAAGACAGTCCTAAAAACCATGAACCTAGAATTAAATGTGGCGCTTCTCAAATCTTCAACAGGTTTCACTAACGGCCCCATTGACTTCCACTTTCAAATGTGAAGACAATTCAGCGTGCGGTGTTATCGTTAGTGTTGTAACGCCAGTGTCTTACCAACATTTTACTGCCATTCACACGGTTTGCTTATCTGAGATGATGATGAGGGACCACAACCCCTCGCCAGTGAGGCAAAATACTGTACTCAACCTTCTGACAAGAGCTCACGTGACTGTCATTTTGCTAGAAACGACGTTCCCAAACACAAAAGAGCATTCTAATTTGAGATCAACCTACGGATAACCTGTACTGAGTTGGTCATTTTGTACAGCCTTCTTCGGAACGATTTGCAATAGCATGACTATGCTCCGCTTGTAGGACATCCCAAGGGCTCGATTTTTTAAATCTTCCCCTAAATATTTACGTGAAATTAATCAGGGCCTCAATTTTACTCACAGGCAGTTTCCGTAGCTGCTGCATTTTGGAGCCAGTGTTGAAATGTAGTAGTTTTAACAGCGCAACAGACCGGAGATTATAGACAGCATGGCATAACTGGAATCATCGAAATCCACAGAATGTTGCTAAATCAGCATGGTAGCTTAAGTGAGAAGGGTGGGTACATAAAAAGATGTCACTGACACTAAACCCTTTGTCTACAGTAGAGATGGATGAACATGTCGTGGCAAATTAATGGCACTTCTAAATCATCAACACTACGCTGTCCAACCGTCCATAGTAACGCGTGTGACGAGGTTCCTTACGTCAGTTCTTCTGACATCCGGTTCGATACCTGGACCTTTCCGTGTGATATTGCTAGCACAAGTCATGGTTGACCAACCCTTGTTGATTTGTCCAACTAATCACCATGGAATTCATAATGGCAAGCGGGGTATGAACTTTTTCAGTTTTACAGTCTCTCAAAGAGGAAGGCCCTTGTATACTGTGTCACAAACTTTGGTTGTTCATTGACAGTTTCGATAATTCGAATCGCGAAGTGTGAAACGCTGAAGATGGCGGCACGAAACCAGAAATAATCCAATTCACCTATTTTCCCGTAAATGAGGCTTCGCAAAATTCGAATCAACTCAACACAAAAAGTGGTTTAACACGCCATGCGATGAAAGCATTCAGCATTTACACAACCGCGTCTTCAGTAGGTATAATTTTCGCTAAATTTACCAGTTCAGTATTGTGGACAAGCCTTGAACGAGATGTCGGGGATTATAAAAAAAATCGTACCACGTACGAGATCACAGAATAACCGTATATACGAGTATGTGCTCACAGATTTGGGAGGCACTTTTCTTGAAGATGTGAAGGTATGCAAACTGAAAAAGATCAGAATGAGTAGGATGATCAGAATCCAACCCAATCTTGTGGGCAGACGCGTTACGTGCTTTTTTCGCCAAGATGGTGAAGCAGTGACACGGATCGGTATAACTTTTCATCATACCAGCCATTGGAAAACAACCGAAATGAATGAATCTGTTATTTCGAGCTAACGTGAAACCATATGACTTACTTTCCATTTCAACCTCACAATCGTTCGTGTGGTCAACGCCGTCTGCTGACTTTCGTGTTCTTGCTGACCTACGACCAATACATGAGATGACCTCTGTACCAATTAGACTAATGCTTCTAATACATGGCTTCAATTGCCATAGGATCAACTCCGTGATCAATGAGGTTCACACTCAATCGCTAACGTCTACAACTACTTTCCGCAATTTAGTGATGAACGCTCACTCAATGGCAAACTTCGGAAGGTTCACATGGTGGAAGGTCTTGTAGGGACCCTTCCGGTTAGATTAAATCTAAGGCGTTAACTGACTTGAGATTCAATGACCTCTCTGCCGCAGTTATCGCGCGTCTCCCGTAGGTGAATTAACCGTTGTAGTGAAAGAAAACTATCCGGTTTGCAACCCTGTGCAAATCTTTCGTAATAGTCAACTGGACAGCATCATCCCACGTGCTTATTGGTATGTTGTCTAGACTTTACGGCATACCAGCCACTGGATGTTCA
The DNA here is from genome assembly GCA_008508345.1 of Paragonimus westermani. Classification (NCBI taxonomy): domain Eukaryota; kingdom Metazoa; phylum Platyhelminthes; class Trematoda; order Plagiorchiida; family Troglotrematidae; genus Paragonimus; species Paragonimus westermani. Next base: position 34,658 of record QNGE01000270.1, on the reverse strand, counting down.
TTATAGACGTAACCGTCAGAGGTTGTACCAGTTTAGAACAGGCGTGTGAAGAGCCACTTTGAATTTGTATAGGATGCTTACGATAAATCAACCTGCTGAAGCACGTACTAGCCAACTAATGCTGGACAAGTAGACTGCCTAATCCGCAACTAACAGATCTCAACAAGCGCCAGTATTATTCATGGCTAACCAACAAGTCTAATGTCAGTCTAAAGCTATTCTGTTGCACACTGGCAATCAGCATCAAAAGCAATTCTGTTTTCTGATGCCAGCTTCACCTGGGTGGCATTAACATCTTAAATATGGATGCTGTTAAAGGTCTCAACGCTCAGTACCTTAGGGTGTTCTTTACTAGATTCACTGATTTCATACCTGGTTCCAATAGCACCATCGAAGATACCCTGGGACTGATCAATTTCGAACCATCTACCGTTTTCAAAAATCGAACGATGCTGCATGATATTTAGTCCCCAGATCCTAATACCATCTATCTATCGGTACTAAGATACTGCGCGAAGTTATCATGAACATTTTACAAATTACCCAATCATTCTCAGTGCGATAGGAAGCTTTTCATTATCAGGGGAAGCTGAACTCTCTCTGTCACCTTTAATAGTTATGATCACTATGAGCCCAATAATTACAGGCTCATCCAATCATTGTCGGCCAACTCTAAAGTCTTCGAGATATGACGTAATAAATGGTAAGGTATTAATCACGTGTGATTTGTACTACTTCTAACAATCAGCAGGTGTCCCGAAAGATATTTGGGTGCGCTACCACTCAAATGTTGCCGTGAGCAGAAGGAGAAAGCGGTTGATGAGAGCGGATCAATATGAATATAAGTGATACCAATACTGTTAAGTAAGACGTATGGCTGAGCATCTATTCGTTGGATAATTCTACAATTGATTCATTGTCAGACGTAATGAGATGGGGGTGGGCTATTGAGTAGATCAGAAAATGATGCTATGTCATCCATAGATTGATAGACTAACAAAAATGTATAACGCATGTCCCCAGGAGCCGGGCAATGATTGCTCAATGGACAGGTTTCATGTTGTTCTCTACATATATACACAATCGTTTGTTTACTTGACTGCCATTTTGTGTACGCAGCCGACGTGGGACAAGGAAATATTGCATAGGTATACATCTTGTGTAAGACTTTCAGCCCTCTCCAAAGCTGCTGATGTTATGGTTTATCTTTTTTAGTGTATCAAACTGAGTTAATAAGTGAAAGCTGTGCATGGAGCATTTGTGATTCAAATAACCTTCGTTTATGGCTCACTGACTAACTTGAAGAAAGCCGCTTCATTCTGACAAGTGTTTATATGTTTCCCGATTGGTAATGTAAGAGTTCAACACTCAGAAAGACCGTTGTTCGTTCACTCCGTGCTTGAAGCCCCAGGACCAGTAGAATTTGCTTTACAGCTAAATACTGACGTTGTGAAGGTTTGTCACATTATGGGCAGTACAACATAAACGGTTAACTTTTAGGGGCTTCTAGACTTTCAGTCTTGTTGAGTTGTAAGTAAACGGTTGTCCTTTCATATGATCAAGTGAAAACTATTGCACCTTTGCCGATCCCACTGTACGAAGTTCTCTCCTGAAAAGAAAATTTTGAATATGACCAGTCGCAAATGAGCTAGAAAAGATCGTTCCTGAAGAACTCTAGCTGTCTTCGAACAGCACTTCAGTGATCAAGAAGGCCATTTCGGTGCAAAAGTCTTTTAGCTAACTGTTTTTTGAAATTCAACTCCAATCAAATCGTTGGTGCGCCTTAATATTAGGATATCTGATCATATTGAGGATCCATAAAGAATGGTGATGAAGTGGGCTACGACATTCAGTTCATTCTGTTAACTCGACGGTTTACAGAAACCTGGAGGTTTTCCGTATGCACTGTGAGGCTGCAGTAGGTTATTTTATTTTACTGTGTATGGTCTTGATTCAGCCTCGCTATTTTTGCGATGCCTACTCGGTAAAGTAGCTTGCTGAAATCGTACCATCAACTAAGCCAGCTGATTTGCTGTCAATACCAATATGGCGTTCGGATGTGACCAGTACAGAACACCTTACCAGAGTCTGTGATGACGACATCCTCAGCTGCCGATTTCAGTTGAAGGCTTCAGGTACACATACGTAGAATCAAACTGAATTAATCAATAGCTGTTGTTCACTAATTACACAGGTGGAGCCATCAGTTACTGTTTGGCTGATGCGGTGACTGTGACTGCACTCACCCCGTTGATAGTTTACGGTATAATGAGCTTTGACTCCAAACCCTAGCATATACATCCGCAATGTCGGCCGTGATAAACTTAAACGATAGAAAATATCCTGGTGCTATAAAGTAATCGACAGAAGCTCGCATCCAAAACGTCACTGAAAAAGAAGCACCTAAATGTGACTAGATTTACGGCCGGTTTGCAACCAACAGCATGGTCCGGATAGGATAAGTTGTTTGTCAAATTTCATTTCTCAAACCGATTTACTAAGGTTGAATTCCCTAGCACGTGAACTCAATTAGTGAGCTATCGCGAAGCTGTTTGGAAATAACAACCAGATGTGCTGTTGCGACTGGAAGCTAGCTGAATCTAACAATGTTTGATTAGTAACCCTTCCTCCTCCCAAAGGTTCCCCAGAAGCGTGTTCACATTTTCGGTGTTCATGAGTGACAAAAGCAAACGTTCACTTTTAGTCATCTCCGTCTCACAGTTATTCGTCATTTGTTTTACACTGGGCACCATTCCAGGTTTGACGTAAGAAACTGTCCGCTCAATATTTATTTCAGTTGTGCATTAAGCAAACGGTGAATTGGATAAAACGCAAGCCATTCGAGTTGTAGCGGCATTGACTGTACATGCCATATGGGTAATAACTGTTAATTTGATTTTTCAAAGTGATCAACGTTTACTTAACATCGGTTGATGAGTATTTAGAATTCTGTAAACAAAGAATGACGAAACGCTACATTCTTGTGTTATGCGGTAAGTACTTTCCTCGAACCTTCCTTACATGCATTCAAGAAAATCAGAGACAATCACATCTTCTGTTTTGTTCCTGGTTAACAGGAGCAAATATGACCTGCTAAACTACTGGTCATTTGGGTGCTTACAAATACTCTTCCAATCGTTAGAATTAGAACAGTTAAGCGGATGGAAACACCTGTCTAGTCAGCAAAAGTTAACGTGCTGGACAGCTTACCACACTGATTAACCCAACTAGATCCAAACCGTTGGTCGGTCAGAAGATGTTGTGAGTGCAATCAGAAGGGAAAATTAACACACTAACTGAAGCGTGCGCCAGTGGGCGTACAGTGTGAACAAATTTATATCAAACGTTTACATGTGCCTAAATGTAGTGGCTAACCCACTTCTTCATTAGAGGCCTACCTTTGTCTGCGTTCCAGAAACGCTATTGTCGTAAGCTTTTGGAATCTGGGAGTGTGAAAGTAGACTGCCCGTTCGTACTCGTCTTTGAAAGATCACTGCTTCTGTTGTCTTTACAAAACTCACCATTAGTTCTCCACAACAACTTACTAACACAGTCCTCGAAAGTAGTATCTTCACACAAGTTAGGTCGAAACAGGTAAAAAGTTGTACTTTCTTTTGTCTGTTTATTTGACTGCGTTATGGAGGAAACCCAGCTTGTGTTGTTCTCCGAGTAAAGCATATTATGAGAGTAAATTTAAGAACAGGGGGTTGAATTTCAACAACAAACCTCTATAAACACTGGAAGTGATTCTGGCAGCGAGGTAGCAGCCGCAGGTATTACCAGTGGATGACACAAACAGAGGTCAAGCACAGATCGCCCGGACCATTACAAACCAGGAATCCTAACCAAATAACCTGAGTACCAAGGGGCGAGATACACTTAAAACGTTGCAGTCTGATCGATCAACAACGACGTGTAAACTTGTGCGGGCTAGTATCTTTGGTTTATGCACCTTTTGTAATTCACACATTCTTAGAAAATGCGAATACGTAAAACTTGAGTCTAGTACTTCTGTTCGAAAGAGGCTATCTGGAAAGTCTATCTGAAAGTGAAGACTGTGATTAACTGTGAGTTTTGTTCAACATGAAATCAACCAAATGCCCGAAAGCCCATGGGAGAAATTGGTGCATATTCTCCACCCCTTGACCGCACTATAATCGGTCGAACCACAAACCGATATAAGTAAACCGTACCTCTGCACACCTTAATGCTCTGTCAAACTTCTCCACCTTACTGCGAACCCTAGCCGACTTCCACCTTTTATCTTCCCCCCTCAGCACTCCCTAAACACTTCGCTTGTTTTGCATGATTTTATTTATAACTCTCCACCTGATTTCAGTTGCCCATCGGAGTAACTTGTACCATGTAAATGCTATTCATTCAGTGTGCCTCCTCGGAAAATAATGATCGAAAAGCTTTAGTTGGTAAATTTCGTAGTCAGGATGTACATCTACGCTTGAGTGTCTAAATTAATCAAAGCAAATCGCATGGATTGCCCTATGGTTATACGCAGTTGTCCTCATACTTTAACTGCTGAATTAACTGCGTCAATCTATTGCAGTTTGCTTGATTAGTTAGCGATTGAGCAGAATTACTTAGTGAAATTGATGTCACGTGTCCATATGTATTCAGAAACTCACGTAAACTAGTGTACGGCGATCTACAAGTGTCTCACAGTTTAAACCTCCCGAAATTGTGACCGACCATTTCCGTCATATATCATACAATGGTAATCGGGGAGGATGAGCATTCAAACAAGAAGACGGATTACTTTTAAGGTGAACTATCGCCCTCTGTTAGACATAACAAGAAGGTCGGCACTACTCTACTGTTCGCAAGGTCCACTGTGAAGAAAATTGCTTGTCTTTCAGTTTAGGTGGGTGTCAGCAAACTAAATTTTCATAATCAACATAATAGATAAAGTTTAACGTTTCTGAACAGCATACTGACAACCACCCTATTCTCTAGAGGAAACGATTTTTAAACTCGATACTGCCACAATACACGCATCCACTTAGAAGCTTTTATGATACAGTAGCTGAAAAAAGGCATGCGCAAATTCGTTAGGAATTTGGAATATAACCTACAGTTTAATCTATGTTTTAACCCAACTACTGTTTAGCACGTTTTCTAAAGAAAAATCAACTTTGTCAAGGTCACTTTTAACTAACGTTTCAATAACATTCGTTAATTGGATGGTTGATACTGTGTATACCTACATTGTACCTGGACTACAATTAGGCTGCCACTCAGCCTATGCAACTGAGGATACTAATTCGATTGGAAATGCCTTTGCCACGTTAACATCTTCATAGGTCGAGACGGTAAAACCCATGTGGCTTGAAAACGGCCTGAAATATTTCACAACAGAGCTGGTTACATAAACAAGTTGTAGTGTGACCACTAAAAAAGACGATTGTACTCTAATAGAGAAACATTAACGTACGTATTCCTCTGGAAAGCTGACGAGGTCAGCTAGCTCTTTCTGACATGTAAGAATCACATTGCTGAAATCAGACCCCGAATTCTCTTGTTTCTCTGTTTCTGGAGCTTACGAATGAAGAACATCGCTGTCTCAACCCAAGACACTTCTACAATAAGGTCCACGGTCCATTTTGCCAATCGAAATTCACTACAGTTTACATTCGATCTTGCGTTATCATCATCGTACACAAGTGAAACACAGTGGGACAAATTATAATGTCTACAGGCGATGAGTCAGCCACACAAAGGCCAGGATGTCCTTGTCCAGCTGTTCTCCGACTGTTATTGCCACATATGTCCGAGTGCTTGTTCTAAATTTTGCCGACCTGCAAAACGATTGGCTTCAATTACTTTGGTGCACATTGTTGCGCACTGTTATGATCGGCTATCGTATTATGGCGGCTCATGTAGTGTGCATTTTGGTCGAGGTCAGCCGAAGGTTTCGATAAACCGTACGTTGATTTACTGGAAACCAACATAGTGATGACAGGTACACCATCCGTACGAAAGATCCAGACACTCAAGTAATGTTTTTGGTACGGTATGACTGTTCGCGTATCTAGTGAGCTATTGAATGGTTATCGAATAATTAGACAGCCAAGGTTGCAGTTATTACTGGGGAACGAATGCGCACTTCACAGAAATTACTTTAGCCGGTCCGGTTGAGATTGTACTAAGGGTCAAAGGAAACATCTGGACGTTCATTGTGGACAGAAGGATTCCAGGGTAAGAATGAAAGAACACAAACCGACATTTAGGCGTCACTAAATACAATCCTACAGCTTGGTGTCGAATTTGATATCAGCTGTCATTGTGTATCTATCGACAGTCAGGTGTTATGTTTTCATTTTGGTAGCCCGTGTTTAAACGTATCTGCTAATGGCCTGTAAGACCACTGTAAAATCTCCCACATAATAGTTGAACCACCACATTTTTTGAGTATATTGAGTTAAGACCAACTGACCACATGGTTCTTATTAACACAGCGTTTCAAGCGGGCGCCTTAGTTAAAGAGACGCTAAACACAAATTTCGTCATTGTTGGAACTCACCAGTAGAGCATGTACTTGACACAACCTAAGTTTGAACTACGGCAATGTTCCTACGAGAAGACTATCTAGACCACTGCACCATTGACCCTACAGAAAACAGAACCGATTTAATAATCCAAACGCTCAACAACACTAAGCTGTTATTGACGCTCCAACAAGCTGTGATAAGAGTAAGATTATATAAATGACGCTACTGGAATCGAATAGGGGCGGTGTACGACCTATAACAAGTGGGTCTCTAACTACTTAGCAGTAATCGAGACAGCTCAACAAGTCTAATGGTTCCTGTGAATTCAGCCTGGAGTGGAATCCTAGTCGTACGATTATCAGCTGAAGATAACAGCTTTCTGTCCAGGTGACCGGACAATCTGCGTACTACTGATGAGAATGGCTAATCCTCTGTGCATGGTACTTCAATCGTGTTTAGTGTGGAGTCAGTGGCGCAGTGATCAATACGACTGCCTCATGCAAGCATGACAAGCGGTAAAATCCCATCGGTGACGAGAATACGTACTACTGAGGGGCCTTACATCAGTGACACTCAAGACAAGTGACGTTGAAAATTCTGTGTGGATGTGAAAGCTCTAACCACTTGTGTATGATAAACAAAGTTATATAAATCAGTGATGTGTATGCGTATTTGTACGCTGTGCACCACTGTTCCTTCGACCCAGCCAACCTAGAAGACGGTCAAGTGCCATTGATCGTGTTTGCAAAGTTCCTTTACTGACTGACTGACTTAATTTCGTCTTTGTCCACTTTGATCGGTTAGGTGACAACTTTGCCATTCTGTGGACGGCGGTCAAGCGGTTTGATCGTAGCTTCGGCTCGATTTCTTTAGCAAGTCGTGACTATTATTTGTAAGTATCCTCTGAAGTACTCTTCCCATATGAGATTTATTTGCCTGCACCTTTCATCTCTTATTCCCACAGTATTACAGGTACTTTTATTCGACCTCGTTACTGAATTAGGGAGTAGTTATTAGTTACACATGATTCGACACTGAGCATGGGGGAAGTAGCAGATCAGGTCCAAGCTAGTACAAGACACTCCCGGACATTTTTGTGCGTCGTGGACGTCATGATTTAGTGAATCTGGGAAGTTTAACTTATGCATAATAAAACAAATTGAGTTATCAACCAGCCTACCTGTTGATGTGTAGTAAGTTTCAAAGTCCCGAGTTTAGGATAGACAATAGAAATGCGGAAGAAACAAAAAAGTTAACCAATTGCAATGGCACCCACCAGTTCCGTTTCCACTCCCAGTTTAGTCAGGTTTCTCACATACTGGGTGCGATACTCCCGATGGATGCGTGTGATTTTGTTGACTGTCACGTCATCCGGATTGTCTTCCCAGACGAGTACATAATCTGTGAAAAACACATAGGATGTTTTTCAATATTTAAACTAGTAGCATAGGCTAAGGAACTTGCTATTATTGCTGGAGTTGTACAATCCAGACCAGATCATACAGCAACATTAAAATAGAATGACTGGAGTTTATATTTGTTTACCCCTTCCAGAACAGCAAAAGAATGAGGGCAGGGGTAGATACGTATGATACTAACCAAAAATATTTTTGATTGTCGCAGTCCATTGTACAGTACAGTTGCTTCTCATTGTCAACCTGTTGTCGTTTTATCCGGCCTGTTAATTTGCCTTCCGACCCAACAGTACATTTTCCGTTTTGCTTCGACATCTTGGCATATATTTTTCTATATACTAAATTTTCCAAGACAGTTAACGGTACACAAAGCTCGGCGTGCCAAACCTTCATTTCCCATGCTATTTGTATCCTGATATCGACATTTACACAAAGTATTATTCTGTCGGGCTGCTCCGGCAGTGGTTGTTGTTAGAAGTAGTTTCTCCGCGTTTCAGGAAGCGTTGACTAGATACTGCACCAACATTGAATTGATGAACCAGCGGTACTCACCATGCCGGGGCCAACGTATGCTGCTCATAAGCTCGGGTGGACATCGTAACTTAGGGCTTAATACATGGCTGCTAGCTTCAGTCTGCAACTGGAGCAAAATTTGGATAGTTTGAAGGACTTCATTTCTAAGTTACCACTGATGATCGGTTAACACAATATTTAACTACATTTGTGAGAGTGGAACAACGTACGAGGACGGTTGATCTAAGCAGCAACGAAGCGTTTGCAGTAAGTGTCCATGAAAGCTCTACCCCCGGTGAGCTGCACTCATAAAATTGCACCAGTAGGAAGCGATACAATGAATCCGATTCACAAACAGCAGGTTGTAAAGTGCGAACGATAAGCAAAAAATTACTGGAAATAGACCATAGTTACCCTTTCACCAAATAACGTATTTGACAATTTTCTTTTCACTCCAAATAATAGATTTCGTGGCGCTTTATAAACTTTAAACCCTGACTGGGTAAGTCTCAGTGTGAGGAATAACTCCGGCCCCAAAACTCGAGTTTTCTGTCTAGTTTTTTTATTGTCTGCTAGCAAAATGTAGTTATAACGAAACTAATCGATCATCCTGTTGGGTTGCATCGGTTAACAATTGCAGTGCAAACCTAAGTTCCAGATATCTTGGACAGAGGTGAACAGTGATCGACTGACTGGTTAACGACAGATATCCAGAAATTGGCGCAGCCTTGGGCAAAACAAAACATGCACTTCAGTAATCTGCACAGTGAGTAAAAATCCAGAGGAGGCACCGACAACGAGACATAGTCAACAAGCTCGTTTAGTATTCAAAATTACACTAAACGAAAAAGTTTTGCATGAAACATGGTTGATGGGATAAATGATACAAAAACGAGTAATGCATTTATTTATGAGATCCAAAACACTCCATCGTTATTACTGAAATCAACGCTTTGGTACAACTGTCTATCAATTATGCCGCAGATGAAAATGTGGAATTTCGAGCATTCACAAAGTGAATAATTAGTTTTGGCGATCGCGAGGTCAGAACAAGACGCAAAAGGGTTGTTTGTGTTAATCTAAGCTGCAATCAGAATACTAAATCTTACAGCTTTCGACTAACTGCCTCCAGTTGAGGGAAATCAAACGAATTCAAGCGGTTTGATAGAAGACCTTACTCACTTGCACAGAAGTACCCTAAACTCGCGCTCCTACTTGTCTTGGAAACAGTCCTGTTAATCCAGATTATTTGGTGACCAAGGTTATGCTCGGATAGGCGGCTAAAGATATGCCGCCCAAATGAGTGTTTCCATATGGACAAGTAAACTAACTTGTATCTCAGGAAGCTGCCAAACTAGGTCTTCAAACGTCTGAAGATAGGCAAATACTAAGCCGTAATTAGAACGGACATTAAATTTGACAGTATACAAGGTTTGCTGACAAAGTTTGTAAGTGTCTCAGTAAGCCTGTCATCTTTAAACGGTGACTAAGTGTGCACTGTCATAGCTCACTTCGTCTCAGGGACTCTCAAGGTTAACTCCATGTGATAGATCCTATTTCTCTGAAGAATGACCTAGTTGACGTGCAGCTTAAAAAACGTACTGGTCGATGCCAAGGAGCTGATATTTTAATTCATTTCCAGCTAGGTGAATTTCAGAAGTTCAAACATTGTAAGTCTTTTGCATTCCACCTGCTAGTAATACTATGTCAGTCTGATTATGTTCCTGGATCGATTCATCCCTAGACGGGGAACTAACTTGTTCACCAAAGAATTATGTTAGGTTTCAGTTTAACTGCTCAGCGACTCCGTCAACAACGGAATACTAGCAGATTTATACCGAATGTTTTTGAAAAAGTTGAAGCCAACTCAGAAATAAATTGTAAAAAAAAGCTATACTGGAAAAGAATGTGCGCAAATCTTATCGAAATATTTTGGGAAGTGGTTAAGAGCTGCCTATGCATGTAGACAAACGGTCATTCATTGGGCTGAAAATTTTAGGAACAGGATGAATGACAGGTATCTCCAAGTGGAACACTCGAGGGATCCATCCGATTTAGGTTATCCTATCATGCAGTCTTATCATCGTGTTAACCTCATTAAGCACTGATCGCCAAATGGCGACGTTGTACAACCAGAGGCAAGTTCTGATCAGAGTTTGTGTAGATAAATGGAAAATTTGTTTGTCAGCATTTACATTTTGATGAAAGATCAATGGTCAGGAATATTGTGAGTTAGTTCGGACGGGTTGACTGGGTTGACTGGGGTGGTCCACATGATGGACCTCACACACATTCACCCCCATCGTCCGTTGGCTGGGTACAATGAACAGAACCCAAAAATTGCGATAGCGTACATAATGTCCAGCCGAAATCAAGTGACTCCATCATCGTGGCACGTCGGATCAGTCGATCCCTTCTGCTGTTTGGATTTATCCGATGCTCATTTCCAAGAGCCTAAGTTCAACTGCGTGTCCCTCAGTCTGTTTGCCACACCTCCGCACCTCTTTCTATCCGCTGATGTATTCACAGAGACTCACTGTCTGGGCCATCTTGAACTCCATTTGTTGACTGTTTGACAAAATTGACCTATGTTGTTCATTCGTGTGGCCATGGACATTTATAACCAAATTGCCCATTTGCATTACTCTGCTCCGATTATTTGAACAGTGCAGTGCACACTGGAGTCACCGGTAAGTCTGTCCAAAGTTGGTACCTCGGCTCAGTGTTCCATTGTGATTGCATGCTATCCATGTTGATTTTTAGCTTTCACGTACATTGTCGAGGAAGAACTTTTGTGGCCCTTTTGGTAAGTGAAAAGAGGGAATTTGTGCTAGTAGTCGTTGTTGCAGATAAATGAATCGGCTCTTGTCTCAACCACAAAATTGCGATAGCAGAACGAAAAGGTACAAATAATATGATGAGAAACATAGTCCCATACAATAGAATAAAACCACTCCTAACGTTAGGTGCATAACAGTACACCTAACTGAGCGAAGAGACTATAGCATTTCGTTGCCACAGTAGTTGGCATAACCAGTGGGTAGAGAGTTGAACGCGCAATTTTATGTGTTTATTTTGGCGACGATTGGGAAAAAAACAATTTTACATGCTTTCAACATACATTCATTGTTTCTGATCTTCGTGGTAAGTGGTTACTCGGTGTTCTTTGATCATTGACCTGATCCGTTTAAGCTAATGATACTTGTTTCTTGCTCTGTGACTAGTGAATCCAGTTGAGTTATGTATTTTAGTCTATCAGGCTGGTTCAGAAATACCAGGATTCCAGACATTCTCGTGCATGCATGTTGTCTGTTTGAGTAGGGAATTCGGTTGCGTTTACTTTGAACATGTTCTTCTTGGCACCTGTGGACAGAGATCAATCAAAGCTTGTTTGTTTATCCGTTTTTTCAAATTTTCTTGCAGTCGCGTGCAGAACACGGTAGAATTGGCGTCTGTCTTCTCTGTTACGTTCATGTTATCAGCTATTCCGAACTGTACCTACGGTTCTGGTGGTACCCTTCATATAATGATGGATGGTGTGTGCATCCGAGGAATGTTCTGCCGTTTATTCTGATGTGTTCTGTTCTCTATTCAACAGGTTTTGGACTCATCTGTTCAACAGTAGACTTCGTCTAATAACCTTCTGTGAATGTCAGCTCTGAAGAAATGCATGATTAGAGTAACTTCGTCCTGTCCTCGCGAAGTGTGTGATGTTCAGGTGCAGTCTTGGTGTTTGATGTACAAGCTAGGGGGTTGGTCCACGTTTGTGTGCTTTCGATAAACAGAGCGCGACAGTGCTCTGACAAGTATTCTATTCAATATTACACCCAAGAAGGACAAGCTGTTGTTCATTTCGGTCCACACGGTACATTTGGGAACACTGAGAAGGCTGCTGAGTGTTTTGCACTTCTTCCAATTTCGTGGGTTTTTGATTACTACGAACGAACAATCTTCAATCTTGTCTGCAACTGGATGAGTGACGAAAATGTTTTCAGTTTGTCCGTGGATCCCTCGGCGACAATTCTAGATATAGGTGATTCCACAGAAGTTCATTACAGTCGTTTGTGAAAGTAATCATTGAAATCGAAGACAGACTAGTTAACCGCATCGGGGTCCCTATTCTGATAGACCTTCTGGTGTCAGTTTGGTCGAGGTGAGGTCCACTGGCGGAAGCTTTTTGGAATTAAACGAACTGATTACCCTAAATTTCTTCAAGTTAACCTCTCTGATTTTTCCTGGACTTATCGGTCGCTGACAGTAAGTTGTTTGGGTGCATTGGTGAGGTGTCTTAGTCAACTTCACACTTCTCGGGCAGGTTGTCTGGTGGTGTGCTTGGCAAGAGAACTATTGATCTCACTGAGGTCGTTCCTGTATACCTCTTTTCGTCCTTAAAACTAGGTCACGCTTGCCCTTAATCACTAACTTTCCCGCTTGTATTTTTCACATGACTACCAGCCCCAATTTATTTGTCAGTTATGTAGTTGAGCACAAATTAACTGAACAGTGGGCAGCTGTGCAGTTTTGCCTACTTGATGCAACCTTTCTGTGTGCATAATGTAAGTCACATAAGCTTTGTCGTTGGCGTACTTATCGAGGCTGCATTAGTAGCTTTCGATAGGATACTGAACGACCTTCCGCGAGTATCGGCTGGGGCAGTAGTTCACGGAGTTAGCAGTGACGTTTCTTCCAGTTACCCGTTGAATTTCATGGCGGCTGTCGCATTCTCATAAACTTTGCAGTCAGCCCTTTTCGAGAAGAAGCACTAGTTCCGCTCCTATTAAAGTTCGTCAGTGGTACATATACTTGCCGTGGCCCGGACCAGAACTCCCGCCACGCTTTTAATAGGCAACCGTGTTGACCACTGCGCCATTGATCTATCACTAGGCACGGCTGGAAATTCTGAGTGCGAAGGTTGTAGTCATATATGAGTGGTCTTCAACTTGAAGCCAAACAAATCCCCGACTATGCATCAGTATTTCCGATCAATTAATTATTCTTCATTTGCAGCAAATTCGTTGCAGGAAAACTGATTAATTTAACAAGGTCATTTCATTCGTTGTCTCATTGATTAATGCACATTTGATATAGGCGAAATTCAAGTTATCTGTTTGCTTTGGTTGATATTCACATTTTTAAATTTTATCTTTCCTCTGTCTTTTGTGTTCATAATCACTTGTACAGTTGCTAATTCCAGTTTCATCTAATCGTGTTCATTGTCTGTCTGTTAGCAGTCCACTCTGTCTACAGACAAGTATGGAAATCATTAGTGCATACAGGCAGCATCCTTTTCCCGCTTGGTATAGCTAATTACCAAACCTGTGAATGATTTATTGGTTGTGTACAGCTAATTTTGGGTGTAAAAACGTTTTAGTACACGCATTCCTGGTTGACGAATAATCTTTCAATGTCTGAAACGTGTTTGCTTACGAAGTTCTTCTAGGAACGACGTGCACTTAACGTTTACTGTCACCCAGTTTGACGAATGAACGTTTACGACGTTATGTTCGCAGTATAACTGAATTGCAAAACTGTTTATGTCGAAAGTAATAACAAAGTTACAAGAACTCAGACCCTATCTGGATTTGTATAGCTGGCGCAATTCATGTAAATAAATCGAAACCAAGTCCACAAAAAAGCCAGCATGGTTGGTTACAAGTGTACATAACTCCTGAGGGTATGACTTACTATGTAACACCTACGGGTTAACTAAAAATTCTGGACACAAGCAGAAAGTGTCTTTTCGAGACTTCCATCATGTTGTAAGTGAGTTACCCAGCCGGGTTAGAAAAGGACAATTTGTGAAATTTGGACGCAATCTCTTGAGTGTACGACAGGTTGTTATACCACTAAAGAGATTTTTAAAAACTGCTGATCAGTACATCTTAATGAGCTCTTCAGGAAGAAACTTCCAATGAGAGAGGGCTTTCAGGTGGTTTGCCTGGACTGGCTAACCATGGAATCACCCACCTATCAACTAGCGTGAGGTTTGTTCAACGGGTAATCCTTGAAACTGTTCAACTGACTTACACAAAGATAGGGCAAGAGGTCGCGCAAAATTAGCGACGAGTTTATTTCTTCTTGAAGTAGACTGAATGTTGTGGTTTCCGTCCATGTCAGTGAAAATCTACGACGACAGAAGATTGATCCGCATTTACTGGCTGTGTGACCATGAGCTCTGAAACTGAATAATCTGAGGGTGCGTTTTCTGACACTGGTTTCAACAAACTCGTGACAGATGATCAAATTCAAGTTGCGTGGCCAGTAGTATCATATAATGAAGGTTTCTTCTACCATTTCTTGGTTGCAAGTACACGCATTACCCTCTTTCAGTAGAATAGGGCAACAGTATGCGAGTGATACTCCGGAAATCGTTGAAGTTTTTTTGCGTAGCTAAAGTTTTCGAATGGTCCGTTTTCCATCTGAACGTAAACTATATATATATATATATAATTCTTCTCAAGCCTTTGGTTCGACAAGTATACCTAAATGTCAGAATCTGCAGTTCAGTACCTAATTCAAAAAACGTTTTTGTAGGCCAGTAGGTCCATATCGGTTTGTTAATCTGCCAATCACCTATCAACGGGACATCATAACGCACTAAAATATTTTCAAATACATCAGATGAAATATTTCATTTGGACACTTTCTGAATAGATGTCACATTGACTTTCTTTGTAGGGTTGTAGAGGATTGTGACTAGATATCTCTTATAAGCTTATAGCTATATATTTCTCCATATTCAGGTAAGAACTGGTGCTGGAGAGACCAAGTCAAATAATAGTGTTTTTCTGTCTTTTTATCTCTTTTTGACTTGTAATGAAACTTATTAGCTGGCATGGGAGTAGTTACCAGTGCTTACCGTTTGGTTAACTCCGTTTGTCAGGCTTAAAGGCCTGACTGTCCTTACACCTACTGCCTACAGTCCAGATATAAATTGAATCAATAACACACGTGTTTTATTTGGGTTCATTGTTACACTACCCTGTTACTAACAGCACGATCACGCTAATTAGGGATTATTCTCATATTTCACTTCCCAGAGCAAAGCGGCCTGCAAGCAGTAATTTGCTTTTACTGTTAAACAAAACTAAAAGTCTGTTAGTGTTAATTAGTTCAGCCTAGAAAACAACACATTTTCAGGATTTGAATACAACGACTCAAGTGTACTTTGGTTCGCTTCCTCGTTTCTGACTAATCCGTTTGTGCCCTACTTTTGCACGAACACGTCAAATACCAGGTTAACTACCAGGTTACACACAGAGGACCAAACAGAGAGCTTCCGGTCGATGACGAACAATTTCACAATTGTTCACGCTTTACAGTAGAAAAGCGGGTGCACGGGACCTGATGGACGGCCCTTCAGTTGGACTACAGATAGTGTGGCGAAAGGTCGATCAGTAAACCGTGGTTGTTGTCGTTCAGTTTGCACGTTCCCACGTGCTCGCATTTATAAACCGGAATTCCAGTCCGTAATGCAACAAGGTTTCTGTGTGAACATTGTGTATACTTCTGCCCCGTTCTGCGTGTTTGACTGACGCTTCCTGCCGTGAATTTTCGCTTGCAATTTCCCTCCCATTGGCCCGATTTCTTTGAACAGTGACTCATTCGGTCGGTCGTACTGTTTGCAATCCATCCACCTTGGCCTTTGATCATATCTCACCATCGCTTCAAGATATTCCACTGAGTGTCGAAATAATCGTGTCTCCAAATTGGTCATCCATCGTAATAGGACAAAGCGATAATGACAGCGCGTGACCATTAAGTAGCCACCGACTAGAGTGGATATTAGATAATTGATTCGGAGGATGTTTGAACCACTTAACCCTATGCTGCCCATAGGTGTCCATTGTGCCACATATCTAAAATTATTCGGCGATACAGGGACAGTATTTCCAAATTATGTCGGCGCATTTGCCAGTAATCAGATTGGAAATGTACCCAGTAGTTTGGGAAGTAACCGGCTGAAACACCTATACTTCCTCACCTATCCAATTCTGAAGACATGGCCAACGAATTCAGTGCTCACCAAAATCTGCCTTCACACTGGAACATGACAAACAGCTGGCAGTGACATTACTGTCTTTGCTGACAGCCCCTTTGATGTTTGTGCAGTATCTAATATTGGGGCAGGCCTATGCAATGCGTTTCAATAGTGGACTGCGTCTATGTAACATCTAAATTTTAGACATAACGTGCACTGATGTTTACATACCCCGAGCGTGCACTTTGACCGACCGATCGATCGACCGCATCTCAAGGAGCATCAGTGTTGGGGTTTGTTCGGAATCCGAGCAGTTGTACGGAAACTGTCCATACCTGAGCTGTATAAAGTTGCGTTCAAGTTATGTCCACAGTCCACATTGACTTCAGTAACGCAGCTGACTGCCGAAACACAACATCGTCATAGTGAACTATTGCGCTGCTAAACTACCCTTCATACAGCTCATGTGCATTCCTAGTTAGATCGGATTGACAAGCCGCTGTTTCAGTAGTCGGCCATGGACTGATGAGGTGACGGATTATGCGTATGTTTGCGCCAGACATAATGTAATAATTGCAAACATTGTGGTCAAAATGGCCATGTGAGAGAATGGGTCGGAGTACGCAGTACCGAAAGATATTTTCGGTTGTTTTCAACTCTTGCAAACAGGGTCGATCAGAATGTCTGCTTGCAAGAAATAAGCGAAATAAGCGGTTATTTGTACTGTTGCAGACAGACGCATATTTACAGATAGCAGAGTTTATGAGAAGATATTCAACTCAAAGCTACAGTATGCCGTATTTATTTTGCTTCTGGTCAAGATATGCGTAACGTGCAACAGATCCAAGCTTGAACAGCAATGTGTTTCACACTTTAGAAGCGTATCGTGCTGCTATGACACTTAAACTGTTTCTCAAAAAAACAATATTTCGAAAATAGTTTGGCCAGAAGGGTATAAGGCAGTTTGGTTACTTCGATTGTAATGTCAATTCCAGGACATTTCGTACTCTGAATTAACCTGAATGAAACATTAAGATGCATGTCGGGTGATGTATATGAGACAATGTTTCGTAGAGGAATAAGGCCAATTTTAGCCACTGGTTAGCCTACACTGTACCTGTCGATATGACAGGTTAGGACAGTAAACTATCCTCCGTGCATAATCGTCATGCTCTGTAGAAGATTGCTGTATTAAGACACCCCCTATACTGAACAGGACAGAGCAGTTTGAAGAAAGTCCTTTTTCGTGTAGACGTAGACTTTCTGCACGTAAGTCCTCTTATCGTGCTGTCCGGTCTGCCGGTGTTTACGATACGCACGAATGGAAGGTGGACCTCGTTTTCTTCAGTTAGATTTAACTTGAGAGCAGTTTACTTCAGGTTCAAGAATGATCCAAGTCTTTAAAAATGCCCAGGACTTTGTCTGTATACTGTGTTTACAGCACTGGCCTTCATAAAATTTAGAATATTTTTACCCTTGGAAAAGTCAGCTGGGAGCTGTTTGTTCAGACGGAGCGGTTACGTCGGTAATCACTTTACTCATGTTCGTGTCCGTCCGTCTGATCGTTTAAGTCATATCTTTCGCTCTGTGGAGCATTATTTTGATACCTGAAGTGAGTTGCACATCTACTTTCGACTAGAATGGAAAAAATGTTATTTGGGGAAAAACTGTTTTAAGTTTTTGCAGCCCCTCTTGCTTCAGTTTAGATACAAAACGTTAACCTATGTCAACTTTGAGGGAGGATGAAAAATGGTCTAGAAGTTGGTGTTCACAGTCGAAGCAAAGTTAATTATCGTTAATTAGTGCAAGCAGTGTGGAAACACAAGGCTTTTAGGGAGTGTGGGGGGGCGATAGTGTAAAACTTACCTATCTTTCGTTTTGCGTCCGAAAAGTAGTAACCATCGATTATTCGCATCTCATTCTTGGTGGGCTGTGAATGAGAGTCAAATAAAATGCATGAGAGTAAACACGTTTTGACAGCATCCTTTGTTGATATTGGCACCAAGTAGCTGGATCACAAAATACCATTACATTCTGTCCACGTGAACCGTATGACACACCGTACACTTTCAAACAAATTCTTTTCGGAAGGATGACTATCATATTTTGTTAGTGTGTCAGCTAATCTCGTCCGTTTGATTTACGTTTTATCTCTATTCGACTTCGTACTGAGAAAATTATGCGAACGAAAGCAAAAAACACCAATCCCAACCTGCTCCCCTAGTTTCTAACATTTGAAGCTGCAGTCTTATAAGTATGTGTATATATTTGGCGTATCATATTACGAAAAAAAAGTGGGTCAAACTCTCATAACAAGCAAACTGTCGGCCAGCCAATAAATTCCCTGAGCTTTTTGTAAACGTTTGATCAGAGCGAAAGAGCAACGGTAAAATTCTATCATCGCGTTTTTGTCAGTGCCTTCCGCAAGCAACAATGTTTGCAAAATAAACAGTAAACAATCAGTGCATCATGAAGAAAATTTCCTAGGAAATGTTCACAAAATCAGGTTGACGGTCAACTGGAGCACGCTATTTACAGATGAATGAAAAAATTTTAATACTAAAGAATTCACCAGATGCAAGCAATAATTGCGTTGGATCAAGAGTTGTAGTTTATAGACCGCAACTGCTATGTAGTAATGAGGCCTTGTTACTATATAATGCTTTAGAAAGTCACCGGCCTGCTGACATACCAGGAAATCAATAGGTGGGTCGTACACATTTTCAGTAATACTCCTCTGTCATTGTGGTAGCTAAAAAATCAATTCGGTTGAGTGGTTTATAACTGTGAGGAATAGACTGATCATGTGAATGAGAGGCAGAATGTCGGAAATAGTAGTTGCCCGCGAGTTGTTCACCAAAACCGACAAGAACATACTGAGGTAGATACTGGAAATATGTCTACATTTGCCGACCTGTATGACTTAATAAGGAAACTTGTTGTGCGGTTTATGTCCGGGCGTGACAAAAGAACTGGCTTTAAAACTCACTCCCAGTCATCGACATCGCATTCTAGTACAAGTAGCTACGAACCGTAAGAGTTCTGTCTACAGTACAAACTGTTTGTTAGATAGTTTAACTTAACCGGTTGACCCGTTAAGTGAATGTTGACCTAATGGGTAAACGTTCACAGGTGAAAAATTTTGCGGTGAAGATTAGGCCATCCCTCACATGTCCAATACCCACTGAAAACTGACCTAATTCCGCAAACACTTTTGAATAAGTGGTTCTCCTTACTTTCGTAACCACTTTCTCTCTTTGGACACGCCTAGTACGTACCGTGTCTTTCTATACAGGGATAAAAATTCTGGCTGTTCACCGGCCAGTCAGGGTAGAGTATGAAAGTTGATTTACTTGATGAGACTTCAGGATGGAATGTGGTACCAATTCTCTGGGTAGATTCAGTGGTCATTATGTTTTTTTATCCGTGGCCGCATATTTCGTAAATCGCTTATCAGTATGTGCTGTAAGTCACACATGCACGCGAAGATGTTTATTTTAATGGTTTAATGGGCTCACTACTGACGGCGTTGTGACTTCACTTGTTCACTTTTCAAGGCAACTCGTTGCCGGTGGTTCACTGGTCGAGACAATTCCAGTCATTCGGTCGAGCTGTCACATATTTAAGACACTAGATCTCACCAGGTTTTTGTGGCACCAACACAGAGCTGCGTTATTATCCGGCAATTTCTGGAAACTGAAATACATTTGAAATGATCAGCAGAATACTCAGAGTGGATCCTTGACTTAGGCTGCTATTAAAAATCGACGATCCTGACAGTTGTTAATGAACGCATATGCATTCTTTTTTAAGGGAAACTATGAGATTACTGCATCGAAGACTGATGTATATTGATACTCCTACGGACTGTGTTCCGGAATACGGTCAAACCGTTGCAAAATTTACGACTGACACCTCACACTTTCAATTTGATTTTCTTCCAGTGTCAAAATAGTTGCTGTTAGTTACCGGTTATGATATTCTTGTGTATTCCGGTTGTTTTCTCAACAAACTACTCCATCAAGGGTTCTTTCCAATCCAAAATAAATAGGTATTATGCGCTTGAAAAGGGCACATTTGTGATCGCAACATAATCATTCATTTGAATATCCTTGTAAATGTCGCCGTAAGTCAGACGTTACTCTGTGTTTGATACGTGTGAACTTCACAGTCGTGTTGCGGAGACCTCAGGGTTCTCTAGATCATAGAATCTATTCAATTAAATCCAGCTGGATGAATGCTTTTGTGCCAGGAGGATGTCAAAGTCCGTTAACACAAACCGTGGAATTTGGACTATTTATTATATGTTGGGTAGAAAGCCGATGGTGTGTTACACAAATTTTTCTTGACATTTGTAGATGGACTAAGTAAAGAATTCGTTTTGACTGAGGACCACATAAGTACCTGTTCTGTTAACCTACTAATAACAGGAAAGATGATATTGGTGGTCTGTTTTTTGTTCACAACGGCGCACCGCCAGTGGTGCTCGGCTACTAAACTGTGATTCATGATAACTTAGGAATCTTTTGACAGTGAGACTGAACTGGGTAATTAGAACTCAGTACACCCCGTTCGTCCGGCAGATTTTGGCAGTCCACCTAGTCCGGCCACATTTATATGAGTCGTTTTGAGCACAAAAGAGCCGGACAAACAGACTTAGTATTGAGTGTGAACCACACCTCTTAGATATGTTTAAGCTATAAACAAATCTACGTTTTCTACGGACCGCGTGAAAACAAGCAGTTACAAGTTGTTTCTATTGCCTACAGGATGCAGACTGGGTTCCTAAACCACGAATGCATGGGAAACATTTCAGCTTACAAGTTGGTTATTGGTACGTCTAAAACATCTTCATAATTTCGAGAGGACGACGTTCAAACTGACCACCAGCGAATGTCATTTTAAACCTGGACGCTTGTTTAGGTTTGGGTACGTAGAGTATTTTGTATTCTCTGATTCTCAATTGTCGTTCTGAAGATGTATGCGATCTTGATACCAGTCTGTGTGGTCACTCCGGAGTGAGTGCAAAGTTAACATTCCTCATTCCACTGTGTATCCAACTACTTGATCAACTGTACTCAGCGAGAGCAATGGATTTCGATGAACTTGGTGATGATACTTTTGAATTTTCGTAAGTTAACGGATGAGGAGTATGCGGATGACAATGCCTGACTTGGCTAAGCGAATAGTATAATTGAGTGATCCGGAATACTGTTTATATCTACAAAATATAACGTATTAGGAGACTGGGCTGATCACGACCTCAGCTCGTTTGTTCCCGATAAGCCATGCGGGATTGTTTAACGCCCATCCTACTTTGCCGGCCCAATCCTTTATGATCGTAATGATGCCATCTACTCGCTGTGATTGATTAAGCGACCAGACGGTCATATATATGAAATAAGAAAATCGTGGTGATTCCGCTTTTCGCCCTCTGAGTACGTTTTCCAAAAGTGGATACGTTGTTTTGGAATTTTCTCAGATGTTACAACATGTCACGAATGATGACATGCCGACCTAGTTACTAGTAACCGTATCTTATTTCAATTTATCTGATCTTCACTGCGTGTTCCACTGCTGTAATCCTAATCATGGTTAGATTTGGCCAAGCTACCTGTGAGTATGTCTCAGAGATGGAAGCCAGTTTGTGCGTGCAGGTACTGCGGAATGTTAAGTGTACAACATGATCAACATCCGAGACAGAGGAATGAGGTGACGTAAGATAAGTTTTAACACATTCACGTGTTTGACAGATGGAGGACAACTGTCCTATTGAACTCAGAAATAAACAATGTTGAGGTTGTGATCAATTGCAGTCGACATAAGTACAATCAACTGATTCGGTGTCGCAGATAGGCTGATAATTAGAAATCATAGTTTGTGCAGAAACCGAACTAAATAAGGAACAACACGCGTACACATATGAATGCTTTGTACACTAGTCGAAGATGTACACAATACCAGGAAAGCTCTTAAATAAAAGGATGAGTTAGATCAGGTAAAATTCTCTGTCCAATTCCGTTATACGCCGGACGTTAGCGTGTGACAAAAGATTAGCAAGAAGTGCATGGAAAATTTTACCTCATCCTGATGGGTGTCATAAAATCCGGTGTAGTGTATGGAATCCACAGCGAACAAATAAAAAAATAACAGGCGAATGGGATATCCTGTAAGGAAGCTCGTATTAATTGTTGATTAATTTGTTTAAACGATATGAAGTGAACAGAATATAAGAACACCGGATTTACAGTGACAGATTTCCAAATCTGGTTCGACTGTCACTTACATGAAAAAATCCGTCATATAACATCTGCGTAACTAATGGAAAAACCATCTATGGGTTCATCCCTTACGGTTTCATTCACCTTAAGGGTGAGAATTCAGCGTTGTTCCAGTAGATGAACTGATAAGAAAATAAACCACTTCTTGTACAATATAAACAGTTTTTCGCTTGATCTGTGACAAAGCGGAGACAAAGAGTGATAAATTGTTAGGACTATAAAATGTTTCAGTAGACATTTTTTCATCCAACGAAACAAGTAAAACACGAGTTAAACACGACCTTGGATTGCTAATGTTAAACAATTAAACAGGATAAAAATATATCTGACCAATAGGGTTGACATACAACGGGATAAGTCCAAATACAAGAGACCAGAACGTTTGTGCAATCCAGCTTGAACTGATTGAGAAGTCCTGCTGGAGTAGTCAATCTACTGAACCACTTGGTGACTTCCATGGGAAAAAAAGAATCATGCGGGTAACACAGTCCAAATTTGGAGTTCCTGAGCTTCCGGCTTAACTTCGCGGCTCAGCTGGTGGAACACTTGCTGCGTCTGGGCATACTGTTTCTATCACTGGTTGGAAACAAGACAGTCCAGAATATTCCAAATTGCGTGCACTCCAAATGTTATATGGTTTTTGACTTGGATGCACACGGAAAAAATGAAGGACACAAAGTAATCTAACGCAATGCAGAACATCAGAATGAATAACTGACCGCCAGTGCGTGTAAGCTGAGTACGACCGACAAAACCAGCAAGGGAAACTGAGTTGGACATTAAACACCAGGACATTTGACCCGACGAGTACGGTCAACGTTAAGTACATTACTGCTATTCGTGAGATATACTTGACCAGAGCGAACCGCTTCCAAGTGAAGTGCGGAGAAAAATGAGAAGCCTTATTTAGGTCAGTAATTATTCTTTAAGGCACTAGGCGTACGGGACTCACTTGTCCAAAACTTTCTACGCAACAGACATACACAACACTCGGCAAAGTTATAGTCCAAGTTTTGAAATTTTAGTAATGTCTGGCATTTTGGAAATCTAGAGAATCACCAGATTTAACAACATTGGTGAAGACTGTCTTCAACTGCAAATTGTCTTTCTTGGGGTAATCTGTGTCCACAGTACCAGCTGTCAAAAATCTAATCAGCAAGACAAATTTTACATAAGTGTTTCCTAAAGTTCCAGTAATAGTCGAGGAGTTGGTGGCAATTCAATGCGTTTCTAAAGAAACCGGAAGCTAATTAATGGCTGTAGGCTACGAAGGTTCACAAAATATCGCTCTCCACAAAAAACGGCAACCTCCAATAGTCAAGGGAGGAGATTTGCAAATAAACTGTTCTGCTTAGATGAAGTGCATTTTCAGTGAGAATCGAGCGTGAAAATAATTGGTTACTAAAGACTTCTTTAGTGTGATAATTAGCATTGGGCTAAGTAACACAACTGTCCGGTTCACTAAAAATCGTTCGCAAATAAGACTTCGCGTAAACTTGTACACCAGCAGACCACAAGATAACAGGCTGGGCTACCATTTTTGGTAACCATCTACATATCATACAGCATAAGTTCGAAACATGACGTAGAACTCAGGAAACGTTGCGAAGAATGCAAACCATTACATTAATTTCCGAGAGATCTTTTTTATGTCTAACACTCTGGGAGTCTGTTTTGAACGTCATATGTTACACGAAGATGCAGCTTAGAGAAAGACGCAAAGATGCCATCATTCTACCACTAGTTTAATGACATTCGGTGATAAACCGAACGAAAATGTGGTTCTACCTAAATTAAGACTTTCACAGTGAAAAACCTTCTCTGTTGTTCTCAAGTAGTCACTAAATTATGAAATCCCAATCGACTTCAGCCAGTCGCCTAGGTCACATTATTTCAAATTATCCGGCTATCAGCATTCCTGATATGATGGTAGTTGTACATTTAAAGGTGCTGCACGAAATCACTATGTAAATGAGGTCAGTACAGAAGTGGGCAATACTCATAACAATGTTTGGAATTTAACTGTTAACACAATGATAGTGACACACATCCGATGAGATTATGGGAGGACAACAATTTTCGTCCAACAACGTGTTCAAGACTGGGCTTATAAAGTATGAAACAACACACAAAAAGTAACTTATTCTGTTTTCTCAAAATAATTTCGTAATGAGTAGAATATTGGTATTCTTTCTTCTGGTTTTTATCCGTCCTTTGTAACGCCCTAGTTATGCTTTGCGCGCCGATTGCATTAACCCGCCTATTGCGACTGAAAACAATTCGCTCAACAACGTGTGTTCGGGAATTCTGTTGACGCCAATTCAAACAATCAGGTAAATAGGGCCGTCTTTCAAATTCTAAAATTTGAGAAGAAGTCATCCGGAACAATTGGAACTTATGGTACAGTATTTGAAAAATTCAGGTGGATATGCACCCTCATTTTAATCACCTGTGAAAATTATCGAACAGAAATATCGTTTTAAGAAGGCCAATAGTAGCATGTAAGATGTCTTGCGCAATGACATTTCGTTCGCATCTCATCGGTTACTTTTGCGAAGTTAACATACACTTTATATAGTTAAGGGGCAAGCAGCTAGACGAAATCAATCTAGAAATATTTGAAACAGTCAGTCAGGTGACCAAAGCGGAAGCAGTAAAATGCAACTGATTGATAATTTTGATGCAATAAATGGGTGGTAAAAGATGCATACATATTGAGTGGGGAAGGTCAGATATGGTTAGGAAAAAAAAATCTACAGAAAAAACAAACAAGAGCTGAAATACTGTAAAAAGTACCAGTTGCATTATTACCAACAAAGTGAAAGGTTAGTCACCAACTGTTTCTGAGCGCATAAAGAGGGATTCA
>QNGE01000269.1:302273-338548 GCA_008508345.1 Paragonimus westermani | reverse complement strand
GATGATGATGATGATGATGATGATGATGATGATGATGATGATGATGATGATGATGATGATAATGCCTGATTCTGAGCAATGCTACGAGCAGCGGATGTCATTCGAAGCCACATTCCGTTTTTGGGTGATACCAGATGTTTCCGTCCGTAATGGATAATACACCGGCGATCAGGGTCAACTGTTGAAAGATCAGAATGCTCTCTGTTTGAGGATACCTCTTCCAATCCTTTTCTTCGTGATACGGAAAACAGCAATGTCAAAACTATAAAAATTGTTCTGCCGTATGCTCACTACCTAAGCACTCCTACACGGTTGGTGGTGCGATATACAATCCTACGAGTACACCTGCTTTTCGTCCGACTGCTCCCTTCAGCCTGTTTGACATGGTTACATCTGAAAGTCCTAGTCAGCATAGCCTTCTGGGTCGATATGATGCGCAAGCCTGACTATCACATTAAGGTAGCAAAATAGGTCAGGAGTTCATTCCAGTCAGTCATTGACTGATGGAAAGGTTAGAGTCTTTCACATGGGATTCTTAAACTGTGGCGACACATTCAGCAACACCGATAGAAACATTACCTCAAATTCTCGACGACTCCGGTTTTCAACCATGGAAATTCGCCGGGTTATTTTGCCAAGTGCAACTAGTTTACGCAATCTAGTGATCAAGCTCATTGCCATTGGCCCTAGTAACTTCCAGGAGGATATCCTTCTTCCCGTTCTTGTTTTCGTCTTGTACCGCATCCACATAAGTCCGTGGCCACACTTTTCTAGCCGGGTACGCAGGTGATGTGATGTCGGGCATCAAACACCCCACTCGAGTTTCGCTGTTCAAACTGTCAAGCTGGTCACAGACACTAAGCTTACTTCTTACCGTAATCAACCGTGCGAATACGCGGCTTTCATTTACAAACAATGGTCAATTTAAGAAAATTTACAATGAATGCCGATCCTTTCTCACAGATAACGAGGCCTTGGCTCGACTACATTATGACAAGTTGTTGAGGAGTACTGCGAGCAAAAAACATGTCATGCTATCAGCACTTTCACGAGAGTCGGGAAGCTACTTTTTGCGTGTCGGGTGTTTAAAATCATTCAATTAATCGATGAATCAAGAAATTTGTGCACCCTCATTGAATGCACTGTTCAATTGACTTTTTCGGGTTGAATGAATGAATTAGTCACGAAAGTGAATCAACAGTTCCTTAAGATTGAAAATGAAAGTGGTTCCTCACTACAGTAACCACAATGTTCAGTAAGATTATGACTAGCGTCAGTGTTGTGTGAATCATGCTCGTCGAATTAAATGTCCATTTTGGTTATTGAAGATGAACCCGAAAAAAAAACGGAATATTTGTGTCAAGGTGCACAAAATATACAGCTGACTTGGTTTGACAACCAGTCAGTGAAAACAATCAAAATTAGGAGATCGACGAAGAGAGACTCACTTGTCCGTTATGGGAATAGGTCACATGTTCCGTGACCAGGTCTTTTTCAGTGGACACAGCCTGACATTCTGAACACCAATATACTCGACACCGATAACCGTTGTTCGGCAGTTGCCCGGGCTGTATTGACGGGACAACCGCAGACTTCGTGACAGTGCTTGGACATTTTGTGGAATGAAGCAGAAAGTGTTGCCAACGCACAGTGCTCATTTGACAGTGCGGACAGCGTAGGAGAAAGACGAACTTCGGTTCCAATTCCAGATTTCCGACCTTGTTTATGGGCATGGGTGGCGGTGGTAATGGTGGCAATCTCCATGAGGTAGTGGTGGTTGTTGTGGTCGTGGAAGCGGAAGAAGGCAGTAAGGATAACGGTTTCAGTCCAGCTAGAGCCAAATCGCATCCAGCCGGATCACCATTGCTACATGTTGGAACGAATTCTTGTTTGTTGCAGACCATCTTCAAAACATCCGAATGGGAACAGAAAGGAGTACACGTGAGAATGAGTGGCATTTAGCTATTGAGATTGAAACTACAATAGACCAGAGGAGCGGATCGTAACATAGGATGACACCCAACGTGTTAACGATCGCATTCAATGGAAAAGACACCTTGGCGATAGATGAGCTACATCAGAATTGTTGGGCGATCAAGACAAAAACGACTTGATGGAAAGTTCAGTATCTTCTCAAACAGAAACAACGAGAAAGTCAATACTAACCGTTCTTAACTTTCCTTCCCCATTGCCAAATCATCGGCTATCCGCTGCGTATCTCAAGGCAACTAGCTGCAGACCCGACAGCACTGAGTCACAATGAAATAGCACGACGCAGTCGTCAAAATATAAGCATTTCACGGTTTAGATGAGTGAACTTACCTGGGGCATGAGGTTCAAAACCAAGCTCCTGATCTCCTAGTTTCTTAACCGTTTAGACAATCTGATTTGTACGATTGGATGCAAACATCGGTTCTTAATCGAATTTCTATCCGTTCGGACACGGACTTTTCGTGAGTGCGTTTCGCAAAACAATAGAGTAAAACCAACTGAACTCAGACACCTTTTTGATGTCAAAGGTATCCAAAAGAAGGAAGACCGGTCCGGAAGATGACAACACATTGATAAGCGAGTTTTCAGACGGCACAAGAGAGGTGGTGGAAAAAAGTTACGGTGGCAATGCGCATATGTGAAGTATGCGGGGTATGTAACGTCGAGAACAATAAGCGATACATCAGAAGTGCATTTTGAAGCACAGAATCCCTTTGAGCAAGTAATGGTGTAGTCAGAGGACGCAAATTACGGTATTTGATTATTTTGCACACTATTGTCAGTCGAAATAAAATGAGTTTTACATGAGATTTCAACAGCACAAATCGACTCGGAAGTAGCAAGAGATACTCATGGCGAAATACAAGGCAAGCCAGGATGAATAGTCCAATCGTTTAGAACACATCAAGCAGGTTGCAAGCGGCTGATCAGTACATAACCAAAATGTTTCAAGGTGTGTACAGTCAAAATTCATCAGGACAGTAAAAATGGGCGACAAACACCATGTAATAGAAAGTGTTTAGTTTAAAACACAAGGACAAAGGCTATCAATATCAATACCGTTTGTCCGGCGTGATCGACAAAGTTCTGTACAGGAGTTGTCTTACAGTGAAAAATCTGTTTATTTCGTCTAACCGCTTAAGGTGTTCAAGAGAGAACGTTCAGTCCAATGCAACCGTGAGTGATGTGACCAGTTTGTCTGAGAACCGATTAATCGAGGAACGAATGCTAGTCCACGAGGATCACCATAGCAGACGATAGACGGAAGCAACCAGTTGTGTGCGAACGTTGCGCTTTTTTTCATGTCGAGTCCGAGCCAGCTTACCGTGGGTAACGAACCCAGATCATTTAAACCACCCGACAGTTTCAAATGTGTACGTGCTCTGTGCGGACCGAGCGTTACAAGCCATCCTGAGGATTTTTTTTGTTGAGAAGTATGTGCACTAGGTAACGTTGATCTATTGGTCAGATCGGTTGATCTGGTTTATTCTTTTGTTGTGTTGCAGCAATCTTCGTAACCCAACTAAGTTAACCTTGTGTTGTTTTTTTGCGGTTACTGTCAATTTATGCACTCTAAAAAGGGTCGGTAAATTGAAGAAAAAAAAACCTATATCGGAAAACACGCACGCTTTGTTCGCATCTTCAACCAGAGTTCTTTACACAAAGCCCACTACGATACTTATTCACGTCATCTATCGTGTTGGCACTAACTTACGCACATCGTTGAGTTTGCTTTTGGCGACAGGTTCTCTCTATGAACTCATCGGAATGTGTTGTATGCCTGGTCTGATTGTCTGTATCTCTATGTGTTGATCGGTGATGACCTTAGTCATAGGTGCAAATCACTGAGCCAGCATCCACGGGGTTCATCTTAGAAATAATCCAGTACACCTTGGCCACGTGTCGTTGCTCATAGATACGAGCTTCTTAACAAAGGCGCTTTGTAAATTTGCAGTTCTGTTTGAGTTCAGGTACCTTGGACTCTTGATCTGGACCGTGCTTTCAGATAGACAGATGGTTGCTTGTGTGTGAGCAATTTATGTGGCTTCTGGATACGGGTATACCTCTTAGGTTAGCAGTAATCTTCTTGAGCTCTGGGTTAACTGCATTAAACGATAAGTCCATTGTATCGGATTTACGCTTCGGTTCATAAGCTCCTTGACTTCTCTAGACTTTCTGGGGAACCCGATCATCATGCCTATTTGTCATTATGCACGCCGTATCCAATAGTAATATGACGATATGTATAAGCTTTCGGGTGAAAAAGACAGGCGAATTGTGTCGGTTAACCTGACCCGATAGAAGCGGGGTTCTCAACTGACACTCACAGCACTCTTACCGAATGAGTGTTAAGTCAACCGAAGTGAATAAAATTATTCGTGGTTGTTACTTATTTCTAGGTACTGATCGGCTGTGTGACTTACTGAATGAGGCTTATCCATAGAGT
The DNA here is from genome assembly GCA_008508345.1 of Paragonimus westermani. Classification (NCBI taxonomy): domain Eukaryota; kingdom Metazoa; phylum Platyhelminthes; class Trematoda; order Plagiorchiida; family Troglotrematidae; genus Paragonimus; species Paragonimus westermani. The sequence goes on along the minus strand of QNGE01000269.1, from coordinate 334,110 downwards.
AGATATTTTATTTAAATTAAGTTTTATCTAGCTCGGTAGACGCATTCACTGTGATGTTGACAACGAACTGAAGTCAAATTCGACAGAAAGTTGTGTTGAAGAGCGCGCGTGTACATTCTCAGCGAGGGTCGCTTGAGGATCAATAGCGGGAAGCAAATGTGTATGTGAAGCACATCAGCTGTGTCATTTCTGAGCTTTTTTCATGTTGGGTCGTACAGTCGTACTTTACCAAACCAGACCATATAAATTGTTCAATAGTGTCAAATGTGCACGTACGCTCTGTGTGGACTGAGTGCCAGGAATCATCACTTTTGTCTATGGGTATACGTTTACCATCTCATGATCTAAAATCTGAAAACTTCGCTTCCACCTTTGGATAGAAACGAGCAATTCGGTTTTCAGCGCTCAGCCCGCAAAGAGCATATCTGTTGCACAAGCACACTTGTGGATAAGACAAATGATGGCCAGCGACTAACCGATTCGGACATGGTCTGAAAAAGAGCATGGCACTCGCTTCCAGCTCACTGTGGTCCTACTTACGTGAATTAATTCCTCCGCGTCGAACACTTAAATGATGTTTAATTGATAGCGTTCATCACCCAATTAAAGGGATTTCATGCGAACTTGTCGTATCAGTCAATATTACGCCGGATACGACACCATACTCCGAGCACCGCACATAGTTGGATAAAAAATGGAAAACGCAGTTAGTATTCATTCACCATGAAAAAGACGGTTTTCGTTGTAAGGCTACATGGGTTCATCGGTCGGTTACGTCATCACTCAAATATCCGGTCATTCTGATGAAAAAAACACTGTTGAACTGGATCCCAATAACTGAGATCACTAAACTGTGCATTTAAAAAAACCAACTCATCATTACAGGTTGATCAGGCATGGGCTTGTACATAAACTAAAAGGCAACACCCTGCTGTAATGCGGGAATGTCCACACCAACTTCAAATCACTTGTCTATGAGAATGTACACGCGTACCGTTCCATCTGGTCGTGATACATCAATGCATCCTCCGCGTTCTAATCGATCTCTATCTTTGGCCTTCACTTTTGACCTTGCCAGAACAGATCAAACGGCTCAAAACTAGATTAATGAATGGGCTGCATTCGCTAAAGGTCACATGCTCGATCGGCACCTAGACCTGAACAACAACGAGTTGTTTCAGTCATTCTGAGTCAGTGGACTTCGGTAAACAGAGGTAAAAGTACAGCCGGGTTGAGAATGCGAGTCGTGTACTTCTCGTGTCAGGTCTCAGGCCAGCTGATCGATGCTGGTTGCTTACCAAGTTCCCGTGCAAACATGTTGTGTATGCATGCACAAACCTCTGAGGCCATAGACAACAAGCTGGAATGATCTTAACAAAGACGATACAAAGTAGGAGAGGTATTATTATGGATCTGAGCACAAACTACTTAGAATGTTACCAACAACATGTGTGCGTTTCTTAGCTCCTGCCTGCTTCAAAAAGATGTCCGTTCGTTGACAGGTCAATAAGGAAAGGACCAAAACATGGGGCCGTCTCCATAATATTGCACATTCTATACACCGGATCGTCAGTAATCACGACAAAATGCATCCGTGATTAGTATTGATATGTAACTCTCAGACAATCTGGAAGCCACCCACGTACGACAAATTACTGGGGTTCATTTTTCTGGACATAGATGTTCAGCCGCTAGGTAGTGGCGTCAAACCGCCTGTTTATAAATGCCACTGATGGTGGAACAAGCCACCTTTCACAACCTCGTTCCAACAGATGTCCTCAATGCACGGACCAACCAGAAAACCCAAGAGTACTGAAAAGCATTCAAAATTGGGATATTACAAAAAACTTCATTATATGTGAAGAAGTCTGTTATCACTCAGATCAAGACCTCCCAAATGGCTGAAAAAAATCCACTGTAACAAACATAACAGTAGTGAAATGAAATAATTTGAACACAATGAAACCGATAATCTAAGCCTCCTGTGGCTTGAAATTGGTCAAAACCGCGACGGACGAAGAAGCACGAAAACTGGCATGATAAACGTTTTCAATGAGCCGGTGAACCATCACACGCACATCGCTTGCTACGCGCAACAAAACGGTCCACTGCGGACAGATGTTTCAATTGTGAGGCTTCGTGTGCTGAGGTTTCAACAGTAATACACTAGGGTATGTACGGAGCAGAAGTTCCCGTTTTAATCCCCTCAAATTATTGCTGCAGTGTGTCGTAACTGAGAACAACATATGGAATCGTACTGGCGTGTTGCAAAATCGGTATCTTGAGTTCACTAGTTAAAAATAGAGACGGAGGTCCGAAGGTCTACAAGTACGTCTAGCAGCTCATAAAACAAACTATTGTTTGCTCCATGCAAAAACCAGATCATTTTAAGGTAATAGAAGACAGTAAATTACGCGGTAATGAAAAGAGCATATGTGCCGACAGTCTTTTAACAATACACCGCTAGGTCAATCGGGAAAAAAGCAGACATCAGTTACCGATGGATTTAATGGCTGACCCAGGACTTTAAATCGATACAAGTTCCATCGCTTCTTGAATTTATGCAGCCATCCGTTTGAGGCCCGAAATCCTTTGATGTTCATGCATTCAGCTTCCTGGCTGGCACGTCGCTGCAAGATTGGTCCAGACAAAGGTAGGCCCGCCAGTTGAGCTTGGACGAGCCAGTCGAACACCCGTCTGTTCAGCTCCGCGTTCGGGCAGCTGCGATTCCGCTTACGATTTGGACACAGATGGACAGCTGCCGTAATTTTCCCACGGTTGCTCAAAATCGTAGACAAGGTGGAGACAGGAATTTGGAATTCCCGGGCGATATCACTCTTCTTCTGACCATTCTCAACTGCCCGGATAATATGCAATTTGGTCTCTAATGTTAACTGACGTCGTTTGCTTCCAGGCTTTAACATGGGCGTAAGTAAAACGGTCCGCCGGGGAACCTATTAGTTTGGAAGTGCGACCAAGTGAAGAGCGAAGTGAAGCGCCTGTTTTATGTGCCACACTTCCGATGAGGCCAAGGCACACGCGCACGGCTCCGGATTGCTAAGACAATTTGGACCCGACGTGAGAGATGGCAGACTGGCGTTAGATTCGCAGAGCCAGACAGACTATTGGAGTGGAGCGTCGGACGTGAACAGACACATGCGGGCAGCAAGGTACACACCAACACACTCACAAACACGTGTGTAGGCGAGTGTGCTCGGGTGAACAAAGAACAAGCGCGTCGTGACTACTGTGTTCGTTGTAAAGGGGTAGCAAACAAACGTGGTCGTGGCTGGAACACAGACACAAACGCACCGTACGGGCGCACCCGTTGGTTGATGGCAGCGAATTACGTTCGTTATACAGAAGTGGGGGAATGGAATATTCAGCAGTGAACGGACAAATCAGTAAATGATGAAAGCAAGGCAGGCGTTAGTCCTCTGATCACAGGGGACCAATAGATTGGTCCCATCGCTGGCAAATCGTTAGTCTGCACCAGAAAGACAGTAGCCATACCTTTCATGTGGTTAGCGAGCAAGGAGGAACGCATTCAGTGGTTAGATTTTGGTGACGAAGAGTTGTGTGAATCCGGAGAGTGTACGTAACAGTCATAACACACTGAAAGTAGCATGGAAATGCGTCAAACACATATTAAGAAGGAATATTTACAGCAGAGAGGAGCTTAGTTGCATGGTACTTTATTGTCAACAGTGTGCAAGGTGCAACACTCGGACACCGATGAATTCTTCCGTCAACGATGACCGATTTCAACTACAATAGTTTATACATTTAGCACTGAACATTTTGGATGCGAGATTCAGCTCCGATTGCGAAAAGCTGATCCGAATCGTTACCTTTATCGTTAGAAGATCAGCAAGAACGAAAACGATACTTTCGAAAAGACTTCCGCTTCATCAACTGATTGCAAACATGTCACAGCAAACTACACGGATACCGTAGATTTGTAGGCAGTGACCAGTTTGAACAATCCACGGTCCACTGGAACGTGTACAGGTTTTCTTTTGTCAATGGACCATATGGTGCTGTTTTTAAGTACTGTTGTTTTAACTATTGTTGTCGTGTATGCTATTTCTTAGTTTATAGCATCATCTTTGAACCATGCTAACCTCTCCTGAGTCATGTTCTTCACACCACAGATCAACCGTATTAGCTAAGACAAGAGAACGACTAGGATTCTCAAGCAAAGCCGTTGGACTCAAAAGACTGGACTGCAAGGTAGTAGCGCTGAACTAGGACTAGTACCGCTCCACCCGGAAAGAGATATCAACGTTCTTCCAATCCCAAACTTGGAGAGCCAGAAGGACTCAGATCGTCAGACCTCTTTCTATTGCTCTGTCTTGTGTGAGCATCAAACCGTCCTGTTTAGTACAACAGACAATCGGGATGCACACACCTTCACAACACATCGAGGTCCGGTCCCGGTGTGACAGGTTTAGGTGCAAGTGCGCACAAATCAACCGATGTGGATGAACCAAAGTGCACAGGACGCAAGGAAGGTCAAGGTCGGGGCAATGTTGCACACGGACTGTTCCGGCACACTACAACATGATTATTACTCAGAAATAGTATGGTTTGAGTGTGATCAACTTAACACCAGTGTAGCACATCCTTAATGATGTGCCAGCGTGCAAAAGAACGGTGGGGTAGTCAAGTGCACAACATACTGCCAGCGCAGTCCAATGCTCAATTTCACCGGCTAGGCATGCAATAAAATGAAAAGCGTAAGTTCCGGTTGCAACGCACAGTTGCAGCATGTCTCACGAAAACAGTTTTCAGAAATAACAGCCACCGCAACATTAAATGCTAGTGGCTACGTAGCCAAAAGTTACAGGACTTCGGTAGCTCTGTGAAAACCATCTCTGAGAGAAAATTCGACCATGAAGCCCACTTCCTACGAGTGACACATTCGTGCCTAACAACGTATACGTGGGAGGTGAACACGTACAAACAAGTTCAATATTATTTTCCCGTTCGTCAACCTCCTTTTGGGTGATTCGGTTGGGTTAACGCGCACACTGGAAAAAATTCCAGTGGAGTGAAAACATATTCTGGAGACTGGTGGGGATAACCTTGGCAACTAGGAGTATGTTGCTTGTTCCTTATTGTGTACATTCAGCGAATATATATATATATATATATATATATATATATATATATCCAATTGGAATGCAGACGTACTTCACTAATTAACACAGTGGACTTCGGGTGCACAGAACATCATGGTTTAAAATGGAGCAAATAGACTAAGAAATGAGGTTTCAAAACTGAGGAACGGCGCAAACGGTTGAGAATTTGTGCGAAAAAGCTTACGAACGATACAGCATAAATTGGTGCTGAAACAGCCTGGCCTGCACATGTAATTGTGGCAACTAGGAAGGGGATAAAATGTTCATGACAAAACTGTAAAAACTCTCAGGTCGGTAGTCCCTTGGAGAATATGCGGTGTCTTGGTATGATGCAAGAATAAACCAGTTTCGTTTCAAAGCGCACTCCCCTTCGGTCACTGAATTGCAAAAGGCAACAGTTCCACATTCTCGTGGTTTCCGCCCACGCTTTCATCACCATCAAAGGCAGCAATACATCAGCGGTTCTCACTGATGCTTAACTGTCACATAACTATAAAAAAAGCCAAGTCCTAGTCAAGAAAGGGAATTGACTATTAAAAGCAACTGTGTCTACTCTGAAACATTCAGCATCAAGGTGCCAACATTTTACAAACAATCCAGAAACAAGTGAAAGTAAGGGGTCAGACTGTCATAAAATGCAACTGTTTCATAGACAGCTCCGCCAAACAACAACATTCCCGTCACAGAGCCCGACTAGCCATCACATCACCTAACGACTGTAGCAACTGTCACTGCGAGTCGCGAGGGCCTTAACCCGACCTAAAGCGGTCAACTCCTTGGTGAACTGCATTTCTCTGCTCCAGATCATAATCCGTCCACGCCAGACCTCACGCCAGTCGGCCGCAGCATCGGCAAAGAGTGTCTGGTGTGATGAAGGATTAACCCGCAATCTTAGTACACTGTCCAACTGTGTCAACAGGTATAAAATTAAAGTTTGAGAAAAAAATCGCTAGTCAATCACTATCAAATACCTGCTTCCCAGTTTCCCTTCACCGCTTATTTGTTGGAGCCACCCGATGCGAGCGGTCGACCGCAGACATCGATAGTCAGATACCTGGAGATGTTTCAATGCCTCCACGTTGAGCAACCACGATTCGGAGTCGTAAAATAACCCAGCCGACACAGTTGTATTATATAAATCACCCTTAACCCTCTGTCGACAGAGATGTCCCAGATTATCGAATACCGCTTTGCATAGGATACGAGCTTCTATTTCATTCCATATACCTCCGTCACCGATGACGCAAATTTCTAAGTATGCAAACTGGTTAATAATCTCCATAACTTCATTAAACCTACCTTACCACAGCAGTCTTACAGAGACGTTCTGAGGCTGCGAGGCACACTGAAGTATTTAGCAGAGAGCAAAATAACATCTGAAATCGCTAATCAAGAATAATCAGTATTCCACCAGGTAAGAGTTCTACGCCGGCATTTTGTGAGCATCAAACACGTCCCCTCATTAGATCGTCTACGACGGAACTTGAACGAAAATGGCGAAAGTGCACAGCTTTGAGGTCCACTGTCGGGCAGTTAATCGTAAATCATAGGCTTGGCTAATGTATGGAAATAAGGCGTAAACAGTAAGTTCAAATACTTGCGTCTAAGCGACTCTGCAGTTGTAGGTCGATCCAATGGATTGAACGTATCTCTATAGTTGAGAAATACGACAACTGTAGACCAGCCGTACTTATGGAACTGCTCTAGAATTTGGCGAAGAGTGAAAATTTGATCAATAATTCATCGTCCAAGAGCAAACCCCATATGTTCTGCCATGCCTGATTACCGGATTGAAGTCAGTCAACAATGCATACTGGTTATCAGAACTCTAGTAATGACCGGGGTCGAAGCAACCCTCCAGTGGATTTCGCAAGAGCGCTTGATTCTTTCAATGAAGACGGGAACTGTTATTGAATGACCCCAACACTGATAGATGTACTGCGTCATCCACATAAATTGAAGAAATCTGGCCAAGGCCCCCACCAACGTCTCCGTATCTTCTCTGAAAAGTGCCGGTACGAAGTCATTCGGGACAGCCGTCCTAGTGAGTTTTAAAACGGAAGTGCAATGGCGGACATTAATTCTGACAAGTGGAACATAACCTACCTGGACCAATTATGGAGGAGTGTGCGTCTGCTTCGCTGATATCTTCACTAATTGATGGACGTCTTAGACTAGTAGTAGGGGTAAACATAAAGAGTCTGCTAATGTACCCTGGAGGAAAAGCAGCTTCCATTCTTTTAACTTCCCCTATTAAACAAGCCTCACGAAAGATGAACAGACTACATCTCAGGTTTCCACGAATAACCCTCCCAAGCGTGTTATGAGAACTGTCAGGAGGAATGTTGCGTGTGACATCTAACAAATCCGGAGATTTCACTGAAACCCGATGTTCGTTTCGCCCACGAACTACCGCGTTAGATGCTACAGCTGCTTCATAAATAGCCTATGAGATTTGGATCGGACAATCGATGAGAACTTCGGAGACAGAATTGCTCAGTTTGGGGTCTAAGTTAGTTTGGTACTTATACCTTAACGATGGCAAAGTTATCTTCTCAACAGCCGGCCGCTGCTGTCGGTGGGGTCGTTGCCTAGCGAAAGTAAGAACGAAACGACAGTGTACCAACGCATGGTCCGAGTCGAAGTATGTATACCAACAGGAACAACAGCCCTGAATGGAGCCACGTCACTTATAACTAACAACCATGTGGTCTATCTGAGAACAGGCCTGATTTGGAGGAGGTGGGCGCCAAGTGTAGCAATGACGTGTACGATGTCTCAAACTAGTGCTGGCTAAAGGTAGATTGTGTTCACTACACAGCTGCAACCATCGCCCGCCATTGTCCGAGTGATGTAATGCTGTCTCAAACCTACCACCTAGAGGAGACTCGGCCTCACCAACGCGGCCGACGCGGACACTTACATATCTCCGGCTAGAACGACTACATCAGAGCCACGTGTCGAATGATGGAGAGTGGCCAGTTCCGACACTGACGTCACTGCAGTCAGTTGAAGTATAAGCAGTCAATGAAAAGATTTCCGAAAGTTTTGTGCCTAGCGCTGGTTTCAACTGAACCCGCCAAGCAGACGGCACAGAGTTCTCTGCCGACGGAATTCCAACGCACCAGTATGGCTGCGGTTGTCCTGTTGACTATATCTACTCTAGTACGACCGGTAGTGGCGGTTGTGGACTCACCCAAAGTGTGCAAACACATTCGAGTAAACAGAACAGATGCTGTCAGTTCGATAGGCAATTCTGGGTTCAAGTCTCTGAAGGGTAACATTCAACGAGTCTAACATCCGCGCCGGGAACGGCCTGTTGACCTATTTGTTTTGGAGTGCGAACTTTGAAAGCGCCCATATTAATTCACATTCTAAGCTTAAACAAGGAACAGGGGAGCTCGGAAAGAAGTGGGTGGTAAAAGATAGCACGGTTTTACTGTGGTTAGCTGTATCCGTTGTGAGACTTGCAGAGCAGTTACCAGAAATAGGGATCACGAGGGACCTGAGAACCAAATTGGAGAGGACAGTTGGGGAGGGGTCAGCAGCAGCACATTTTCGTCTACTTGCCCTGGTGCATACAGCAGATAAGAGGTCTCGGTTTCTACTTCGGGTGAGCCGATGCAATGGTAAAAGTAAGAGTTGGCCACGGCATTATCTTAGTCTGTGTGCAATTATGCGGCTGCATGGCAACCAGTGCTGGATAATGAAGCGTCGACTGGTTTTTTTTATCCGAACCGTCCGTAGGTGTAGATAAAGGTTATTTCCATAGCTGTATGACTGTTGCATAGTCATCACAAGAAGCAGCAAACGGGGTTACTTGATAGTTCACATCACTTTCTAGGGCTCCATTAGAAGAAAATGGGATGCGGATTTAGTTTAATAGTGTTTGTTAATCGAAATTGTCTACCACCGTTTCGGAGTTAATCCATCTGACATTTTCCATGAAAAAAGAAACCATGCATTTTCATGGCTGATGTGCACAAAGATGGGATAACAAGCACAATAACTTGTCGACTCGTACAAAGTGGGACAACACGGTCCATCTATCGTGAGCAGTAGAGGAAGCTATTTCAACTGGACCGATTAATCAGACCAGGAAATAAAGTGCGCAACTTCAGCCAAGTAGTTGTGTTCCACTTCCCCCATTCCCTTGTTTTAACACAACAGCGTCACCTCTCTTCACGCCTGATCTAACTTCCAAATTAGTGGTCTTTGCACCCACTGTAACTGGCCAGAGAAAGAATCGCCCAAACTAAATCCATTTGCCATGTGATTTTGTTACAAGCAAAATCGAACAATTTCACCTGGTTAAAGCACATGGCGTGAGTTGTAATGACTTTTTGTCCCGTGTTTGATAACGGTCTTACATGTGTAGCTGAGGGTACGGGATGGGGAGCACAGCACCGAAATAGGCGTACTGATTGTGCTACGCGGGCTCGAAAATGGTTCGTGAATGTCAACCTTTTTGTTACCATGTCGGGCATTTTTCGTGCGGACCGGGTTACATTAGAAACGCAACAATGTGGACAGAGGCTAGACTGAGCGACGCTTATTTCCGTAGGATATCACGGGGCGATACCAATTCACTGTTGGTTGCGTTGCCTCAATAATCAGGAAATTGAAGTGAGGCACTTGCTTTTTTAGATACGTTTCATTCTTTTTTCATTTGAAAAAAAACAACGTATTCGCTGTGACAAAACTATACGGTCAAGCAACCTTTTAGCAATATCTTCCCTATTGGCAATTCATTCCTCGCAAAAAACGAGCAAATGCTGGTGGAAAGCTGTGGATCGAATTCTGTCTGGAAGGCCTTTATGAAAAACGAATTATGGACAAGGGGATGTGCAAAAAAATTGCCAACATGAAACTGTACGGTCACTCAGGGTTGTTACGATGCTTTCAGGATAACGATCATTTAGGCATCAGGTACTCTGAGGACCGCATATGTGTCATCACGCAGTGTATTGTAGTTACCGGGCCGCATCGTCAATAGTTCGGGCGTGAACTGTCATGCGACTGGTGCTTCATCTCGTATTTGTACTGACCAGTTTGGAAAGAGAGACGACCCTAAGAGATGCGGTTGGGTATACAATTCGGCAGAAGTTTCGTATGATCTAGGGATATTGGTAAGCGTTCTTTGAGAAAGCCAAAGCATATGGTATAGACGAAGTGAAGGAGACGACGAGTAACTTTACTAAGGCGGGACAAATACCCACTAGCTTCCGGCACATCAAGAAGTGCCTGAGGGCTTAAACAGACACTCAAGCTCAATATCGCCACAGGGACTATACAACGGACGTTAAGCAGCATTTCATTGACGAAGCATAAGATGGAGACAACAATTTCCCTGAAACGGTAGCAGATACATCGCCCATTCAAAGCACAGATCAATTCTTCTTGAACTCAGTAATGGTAGTTCATTCGCCTCGGTTGTGAATGTATTCAATGCATAGAAAGATAGTGTTTCATTCAATACGTTAAGGATGAACTTCGCCGATGTTATGAGGGGCAATCCTTAGTCTTTGATGTGAGTATACTGACCATAATCAAAACGTTGACCCTCGTATTCAGACGCTGAAGTACTCTTTATTGCTATTGGTATGGAACTACAATTTCCTGACGAGAGAACGCCAAAATCAGTAAATGGTTTTCGTTGAAGCCGACGCCAAATTTAGCAGCCCTTCAAATTTAGATATTGCCTAGTGAGCAGACTGGCACACGGCAGCCATCTTCTCCAACGTTCTTCGAAGTAGTGCATCCGACTCTGCTGAGTTTATCGGATGTTTCAATTTCTAGCAATTTTTGTGGAAATTCAAACGCACTATGATCGGGTTCAACGTATTTCCGGCTCCTCTTTAACTTCCGCCTCTCTGGTATGTCCCGCTATGTCCCGTCTCTTCTAGATTATCAATTTTTTCTTGCTCAGGTCTTCAAAGTACCCGTTTCTGATGAAGTTAATTGGCAGCGGGAATTGTGGTGACGTATTCACATGCGAAATCTATTGGTTGGTGAACAAACCATACAGCAATCAGGCCAACCTTTTTCAAGTTTTCGACAGTAATCATTCTGTTGATGCTGAAGCCATGTTCAACAGTTAATTTCTCAAAGGAAACAACAGGTATGTAATTGTCTTCCAGGGCAATTATTCCTCCACTCGTGTGTTAGCACAGTAGTCGATTGATTGTAAAGCGGTTTACCGTGGTAATTGAAAGTCTCGATCTTTGAATTTACCATTATCACTGAAAAAAATCGCTATGAAGTTCGGGAAGACTTTCTTTTAAAATGGTGGGAGATTTTCTACGTTCACTCGACTTGTCTTACAAAGGCGAACTGAAGTACTATCCGGACTCTTACTTTCTGACCATTCAATAGAATGGCCATCTCCAAAAGAGGTTCGACTTAAAAGAGTCCTTTTCAAGAATTTTACAGGTGAGGTCCAAATACTCCATCTTGATGGTATATTTGGTCCTGCTGGAGGCCTTGGTCGTAAAATTATCTTTTTTACAGCAGCCAAAGACAGCCTTGTCTGTGTCTCTTAGTCTGGCTACATTCTCAAACTTGACGGAAGATGAAAGGAAATGATTGTTGGTTGGTTACCCTTTCAACCATTCCTAAAAGTACACTGATGAAATTTGAATGAAGTATGTGTTGTGCATTTTTACATCTTACAAACCCAAGAGATATTTTTGAAGTTGGAAAACACACCAAACCAGAGTTAACCCTGTTACAGTTTGTTGTAGGGTCCAAATACGACTTCTATTCACAGAGCAGTCATTTGGAATCAGAGAGCGTGAGAGAGGGAACGACAGTTACCAGTCACCATCCGTTGTATGGACCCCATCAAATAAGGTGAGAATAATGACATGACATCATATTGGCTACACACTATGTATATTATCGATATGAAATATTTTTTGTGAACATATCTGACACGAAATGGTCAACAACAATGACTATTAAGAGTGGAGATCATGAAGATGAATGAAGCTCAAAAGTAGGCCATAACTAAAAAAAGTTGACAACCACATTACTAGACCATCGGTCCAACGAGCATTGTTTGAGATTGCGGGCAACCACAAACAGGAGAATATGGCAGACCAACTTCTTAATAGTGTAAAAAGACACTGTCAGGTTATCAAGTACAGTTTACTATGTACTGAAGGGCCGCTGGCGTACAAAATCGTTCATGGCCTGTTTCGGAAACAACACAGGAACGAATTTATGAGAATGTGTGTAATGACCATCCTAAGTCCCGTGCCGATTGATCGACCTGCGAGTCGACTCAACTTTCGAAACAAGGCGATGTTTGGATATGAGTCTATTTCCCCCCTCGATAATGGCCCGACGCAGCAACATGACCCATGTACATTTTAACAATCATAGATGGCATACACTTGAAAACAGTCTACTAAACCACTTTGAGAAAGTGGTCAATGTCTGTGTGCAGATTCCTGCATACTTGCAACCAAATAATTAATTCTGCCACAGTCGCTTAACTAACCGCAAGCTACTTTTCCAGATGTCATTGAATGGCTGGATGGAGAAAAATATGAAGAGTTCTACTTGCACGCGGTTGAATTCAGTATTGCGATTCCACTTCCGTTCAGCCATTATAATTCGCATTTTTACTAACCAATATCATCGAACACGTAATAGTTTGGGCAACTGGAAATCCACCTTTCGGATATGTGAATAGAAAAGACATACTCAAGCACAGAATGTTTGTCATGAAAGACACCAACACATCGAACGCCTATCATACCGTAGAATGAACTGACAAAGCTATGTCTGCTAATCGACCCTGGCTATTTTGACTGTGATAACGCACATTAAGATAGGCACAGTGCTCCCAATCCTAAGGACCATTCCTCTACAGCTGTCATTGTTGTAAAAGCGGTATACCTTCGATAGAAAACGTACGGTATTGAAAATTCACACCTCTAACCGCTATATTGTTTTCTACCATGTCTGTCCACGTCGTTGTCAGCTACGTGGAACATGAGGGTCACAGTACAAACCTGGGTTATTTTGAAAAAAAGTGTGAACAACGAGAGTGATAGTTTCTTTATGGATGGATATATGCTAGCGACACGCACCAGAGATACAAGCGAGCTTAAGCCAAATACCCGTGTAAACAAGCCAAAGTTTTGGATCAGCTCTTGTTACGACTAGCAACGTCAAACACTCGATAACGCTGTGAACTAACGGTTCTTCTTAGGGTCCCTGCTGACGACAAAGTCAAAGTTCGTGGTCAAGCTGGGGTGGGAACTACACTGAACTCAAAGCACAACTGAGCCTGCCCGATTGGATCCTGTTGGAGCAGCTCTAAGCTTAAAAATGAACGAATGAAGTATAGTGTTATCACCCTACTGGGTCGTTTAATCCGGACAACGAGAGCGAATGTATGAAGTTACTCGTTACAGAGCATTCACCCGGGGTTGGGGCCAGTGCGATTCTATCAAACATGCATACAAGCAAACATTCACCTTCCATTGGATCGAACAAATCACTGACTATATTAATCAGGAATCAGTTCGCTAACAGTACTTTGATGTGTCAATCTTTTGAAAGGTCTGTAAACGTTGTTACTGCTGAGATGAAGCCAGAACTTTAGACAAGCGACAATTAGACAAACAGAAGAGTTACGAAGTCTCAACCCTGGACAGACTACCCGTTAAAAAACCAGCTGCATCAAAGATTATCAACAAGGAAGTATAAAAAGTTACAAGCATCGAAAAATAAAGTTAACAGACTGGGAACAGACCAGTGTGCAAACTAGCCGTATAAAAATTACAAACTATTCCGTTCTGTGACAGAATGAGTGGACATAAACGTGGTAAACAGGCAACTGTCAACTTGCAATATGCTTAATCTAGGGTCGGCGGCTATGTGGACAACAATTTAAACTGTGTGGACTGACGTAGTTTTATTGCAAATGAATGTGAGCGAGAACTTCCGCGGGTTACGTACAGCGCACGTAGAAAAGTGAGACTTTAGAAGTCCACGCTAATAACAATTATTCAGTGTGTATGCCATGTACAGACTGACAACCTATAGCTCAGTTGTTTATTCGCAATATGTTGAATGCGAATAGAGATAGCTGTTTTCAGTATTCGAGTGTTGCTTCTCGCTTCCCCTTCTTTTTTCTCGGACGGGGTTCGCTTTATTCCTCACGGTTATATGACAGACATCAGCGGTTATCGCTGATGTATTGCTGCCCTTAGCGATGATGATGGTAGAAATCGGACTGAGATGTTACTTTTAAACAAACTTGACAGGAACAGTGTTGGCAACCGGGGTTCGAACCAGCAACCACACAACTGGTGAGTGACTGCCCAATCCCCCAAGCCATCGTTAGTTGTCGACTTATATACAGAGTTGACCAAAACATCCCATCATTCATCCAAGGCCACCGATAAATGTCTGTCGAAGTTACGTGGAAGTAAAATGAGCAAGATCAGCTCTTTGAGAGCAAGCAGAAACGGAGCTAAGACTAAGGCGGAAAAGTGTATTGGAAATAAACCAAAGAATATGATCAAATCACCAACGTGCCATTACGCAGAACGCGGCAGAATGTGTTTTCTGGTTATATAAAGACCTACGTGCTTGAGAAGTGGAACAGGGACACAGCCAAAGAAAATCGTGCAAAACGGAAACACAAGATGGGTACAAAAACGTGGACAGTGGGGTTGAGAGAAAGAACTCACTTCGATTGTCTCATTAATGAGTACGGACGACGTTAGTCCGCCCGCGTCAGCTTGATGTTTACGGTGCATATGCTCCACAAGCAAATTCCGTGACGGTGACTTGACAAGACAACCGGGAGCCGAGCAATGTACAATGCGCCTCGCGTATCGTTGGATGTGGCAAGCCCATAGGGGTAGACTAGCAAACGTGCGCGGACAATGGGGACACTTGAAACGGGACTGACTTGCTGCCTCAGCAGGATGCTGTGAGAACCAGTGAGCTTCCATGGTGGCGAATCCGTCTGTTTGGAATTGTGCAGAACACTTGGGCTCCACGGGACAAGAATACATGTCTCCGGAAGCGTTCGACGTTAGTACCTTCTCTTCTGAGTAAGCCATAAAGTGTCGTAAAATGTGAGGAATTAACTGGTCGCGGTGCACTGACCAACCACAATAGACGCACACCATAGTGCGCAGCTGGTGATGGCATGTGGACAAATGGTCCAGGAAGGTGGGTGGGTCGGAGCACGAGGTTACGGATGAAGAGCGGGCGGTTGGGTCGGGCAAAGGACATGCAGTACAAATGAAGCAACCGGAAGCGCCCTCAATTCGTTGAATATTCTTCACAAGGAGGCGACGTAGCAATGCTAGTCGGGAGACTGGGCCAGAATCTGTGGACACTCCGGGTAAACCATTCACCGGCACCCTAGACTCGAGCGTGGAGTCGGACTGAAACACAAAAGACATAAAGATGAAATCAATCGAAGATGTCAAGGTAACTGGACGAAAAGAAGTGAGATCAAGCAACGGTGAATAAGCCATAGGGGTGCATTCCGCCATAAGACATGGCGTACTGTCAGTCTGCCCAGACCCAGTCAAAACGTGAATCCTAATGAGCTTAAGATTGAAATTGGTGATGCTAGTTAGAAGGAAACACAGGAATTCAGGAAACTAGACTGGAGGCGCTAAAAGCACCTCCTATAAAGGACCCTAGAGATGAAGGTGAATGTAGGAGCGCAAGAATAAAGAATTCTGCGAAGAGTTCCCGTCAAATGTGTGACCTTTAAAGGTAGAAAATAAGGGCGTCCTTTACGTAGGGAGACCATTTGGTTTGAAGCAGACATGATGTCCGACAGAAATGACAAGGGGATAGGGGACAGGAATTCTACAGAACGAAGATGAACACAAAGGGAAGATGTAATTTGGATGGAAGTAATCGAAAACAGCGACGTTACAGACTACAACCGTACGTTGACAAGCCTCAACCGGTAAAAGGCACGGTGTTCTGGGACATACCTCGGTAAACCTGATTATGTAGAGTCTAGCAGCAAATGTGCTAGTATCTCAACGTCACGTAGCTACATGTTCACGCGCTGCTGAGGTCTATTCAAATGCAAGACTTGGCTAACTGTGAAGCTTTACAGATTTCTAGCTGATACACTACGATGACGATGCAGTCGGTTGAGTCGCAGAGTACGGTAAACTGTAACAAGAGGCGAAAAAACCAAAGGCTCAAACCGAAACGACCGTGTACTTGGTAGCCGATGCCTCTACCAGTAAAAACGCGACACACACCGGTGCTTAGGAAATTAGCCACTTATCACAATGTAACCCTTATATTTTGAATGTGTAGAACGTTGATACAAGAATGGTATCCTAGGCGGTGAGTTATTGGAGTTGGCTGACAAGTCAACCTATTTAAGATGCGTCAGTACATCAGTTTAGATTTCTAACTTTGACACTGCATGGCGTTTGCTGTTGTGACGTACACTCTTGGACAAAAAATGGACAAGGTGGTTTCCAACAAGCAGCCCCAGAGATCACGCACGCACGGACAAACTAAACGGTTAGTCTGCCAACAATGATGCGCTTATGCACATGTACTCGTTTATTGGTATCGATCGCCTAAGCGGCATTTACCGCATAATCGTTCGTTGTCCGATTAACCGTCCCGCCAAAAGGTCACCTTATCCCAAGTATTGAAGACAGGTAGGCAATATACAAACAACACAATCAGCATGAATTCACATTGGAAAGAGCTGAGCTTTCATTGCATAGGAATGCAACGGCCAATCAGAGTAGTATCATCCTTACAGCTAACAGTAATAGTTATATGACCAAGAAAGCCTAAAGTGCTCCTACCAGCTGGACTGACTCACCATGACCTTACACTGTGGGAAGTCCATGCTAACGTTGAAGCAGTCACCTTAGAGACTTCGCACGCTACTCTCCCATGCAACCTTCTGCGGCCGTTCTCTGCGACTCAGTCGACTGTCAAGGCTTGTTCTTCTACGGTCAGCGCTCCAAGCTCAATAGAATCGCGCTGAGTCGGGCGAAACGGTGACCGGATGAGTGAACAATAACCAGCAAAGAACACGTAATCGTTCGGTACCTAAAAGCAGGCAACATTATCATTCACGTTGGGTGAGTCAAGTGATGTAATTGCCCATGTCCATGCTTTTGTTCAATGGAGCGTAAGGTGACACGGAGCCTAGATAATGTCAGGCAGCCTAGACCTAAACAAGAGCAGTCATGGCAAGCAGGGTTCGAAGCAACGTTATGGCTGAGCTGGAGCATACAGTTAAAGTGTGGGCTGGTCTGGCCGAAATACAGTGTCTGAGACACCCACATGATCCACCTCTCTTTCACCGATAACCAAAGCAGACGTGTGCAACGAAATATTAACATTTGGTTAGTTGCCCTTAGTCACGAACACAAAAACTCTACGGACAGTCTTACAGCTAGACTGACCAAAGCATGTATGAGGGAGGGTCAGCATCCATCTTCAATCATTCATACCGCGTAGATAACAGTAACGTGATGAGATTATCCCGTTAACACACGTATTACTTAGACGTCTTGGGAGTTGAGTTTCTCTTTTTACACCACAAGGTGATTACACTAGAGCAGGTATGTGTCAGAGGCATTGTCAGGCAAATGAAACATAGACAACAGGAACAGTAGGACTGGAACTCGAATCCATGGGCCTTCATTGTTAGTCGGTGTCAGTGTTGCTGTGGCACTTGGGGCATACTGACTCCTTCGTCAACACATGCATACATAGACATATTTCGAGCAGTCTAATTTTGCATATTTTATCGAGATCAGCAGTTTTGGGTCTGGAAAATGCACTTGGTTCGAGTTGTTCGTCGTCAGATACTAGGTGGAAGGCATGTACAAACGCACCACCACTTCGTACACAGAGACCTAGTCTTCGTGTTAAAATGTTCCACAGAAAGTATTAACACGTGTCTGACCGTCTCACCCACTTTCTGTCCACCTAGGCGATAAGGATCACCATTAATTTCGAAGTACGCGTCGTTCATTCCGATACTTGCCATGCTATTCATCAGTGCTGCTGAGTAGCACACAACCGTAGTGTGGTGAAGAGCATGCTCAATTCGGCATGCGTCACTGTACTGTAAGTACAAAACGAGGCCTACTCATTTTCCAAACTGTAGGTGAGCAAACTCATTTGGTGGGTCGCAGCCAAACCAATTCGCGACAAAAGTGAAATATCACAAAAATGGAAGTGTCCAGCTAGAATCGTAGTATTATACAGAGGGTAAGATGGCGTAAAATTAATTAAACTGGATTTGGAATATTGGCAAATCTACATTATAGCTTAAAAGCAACATGCATCGGGACGATAATAGTGTCAACCGGTTTTAATGAAATGGGATTCACTAGGTAGGCCCCGTTTTTTCTGGTTGCAAATGTAGACATTGCGCACAATCAGAAAAGCTAACGAGGCTCGGATTGCATGAAAAATCAATGAACAATTGATCCAAACGAATAACAAACACATGCGCAAGTGAGATGACGACAACGACGAAGAACAAGAAGATTGGCATCTTTGCCCTAGAAATTCAATTGAAGAGTGCAGTAAATTCGATGTTATAGCACTGAAGAGCAGGGCTGCACGTGACAACCACATGCACCTAGAGAAGTCGGGTTGCGTCGAGATGTGCTGTTCTTGAGGATGAAGCAAAATCGGCCCTCTCATCGTGGGCAGTAGAAAAATTAGATACACCTTAAAGATCGCGTCCAATCAAATCAGATGACAAGACGGATACATACGTACAACAGAATCACCTTACTTGAGCGCGCTACAACTAGGATAAGTGGACAGGGAAAGGAAGGTGTTGTTATCATTACCTGGTAAGTGGAGCACCCACCCCGTGCATGCCACGAATCGTCTGCAGACTCTGCGACCGGGATAGTTGTGATCAGGCGATGCAAACGCGTATTGCTCGGATCCAATATGACGACAACACGGGCAATCAGTTGTTTACAAAACTCCGCATTGGATAGCAAACGATCCGTTTGACGCACAGATCGAGTGATTACTCGACCGGCATCATAGATCAGCTCTGTGTCTCGATCGGTCGGAACAGCATTTGCATGTGGGTTGATGCGGGCCATTTTCAACGATAACAATTTATTTCTTCGAAGCTCAGACCAGGCCGGATAGTCGATGGTGAACTTTTTATGATGCGTTTCATAGTGTCGCTTCAGATTGCATGATTTGAAATGGGTTAACGAAATGTTACAGATCAGACAAAGCGGTTTACCATCATAGTTGATGAACGCAAAATCCTGTTCCCATTGCGGGTTGAAATTGCGCTTCCGATCTTTCAGACGTCGTTTCTCCAAACTGCTCGCAGAAGACATCGTATGCAATTAGTCCGATTGTGAATTCTGAGTTAGTGGAGACCACAGTCAGTAGCGGCAAACGACGCAGAAAAAACACACCAGCAGCGGCTGTAACAGACAGACGAATGAAGGTGATTGTCTTCCGACAGCAACAACCACAAGGACAGAAGTTCACTCCGAATCGATGAGGGCAGAGCGCGGATGAACAAAGACTAGAGACAGACAAACCCAGAGTGCGCACCTGTCTGTGGGTGGATAGAGAAAAACTGAGGGTACAAATGTGTCCGACTACGGCGCTGGGGGACGCTAATCTCGGCTCGCGAGCCACTGTGTGTATGTGCGCGTGCACACGCGCGTGAGGCGCGGACGAGGGAAGAAAGCCGATTAGCGTTATCCAACCAGGTGGCTCGACACGCCCTAAGCCAATCAAGAGTTTCCATCCCGAGTCGTTGACCTAGACACACCTAGACATGCGGTGTGCGCGCGCACGCGCGTGTGTTTGTCTTTCGTACAACGCACAAGTACCGGAATCTCGTGGCTCGCGGGCCAGGTGCGACACGCAGACACACGTACACAGACGTGAAAGCCGGTAGCACGAAAAACGCACTCGATCCACTAAACTATAGAATCTGTCTACTTACTGCTGGCAAATAAGTAGTCCTTTACACCAATACGGCGAAAACAAGCTGACAAAATTCAAAATTGATCCCGATAAATTCCATTTTAAACAATGAAGAACGAACACCAGCACAAGTTTAATGTAACACTACGAAAAACGGGGATTAGAAAGCAAACTTATAGGTGACGAGTAATCAGACCATAAACGAGCACTTTTAACGGTGGACGGATAAATTAGGAGCTACGGGTTTGAAATCGCAATTGTTAGGCGTTTTTACTTGAGGTTTGAAAAGTCGTTCGAAAGGGGTAATACAAAAGAAGGCGCAAGGTACAGACTGATAAACGAAATTCTAGATTTTTAGATAAGAAAACTTGACTTATTACATGGATACCACTACTCCAGGAAGCAGATATCGATGGAGAGACAAAAGGAGACAGCGCAACAAGCCAACATGTCTTTGGTTTTCGGGTCAATTACAACACAATCGCATAGGTCTAAGTTGCTTGGATGGAAACAAATCGATTTAGAGTTAGGAAGTTTGGTGTGAACGACAGTTATCCGTCAGCCCCGGTCAAGGATGACATCAGAGCTGGCATCAGCTTTGAGGAATTTAATACGGCTGTCAGATAAACGTACTTCAATGCATAACTACAAATGACTATTTCCTTCCAAGTCACGCCTTCGCAGCTGAGGGATAATTTACTCACTGAAGATGTCTCGTTTTATGCAGATCAATTTCATCGTTTCTACGAGTCTAGTTACATATCGGTAGCAATCAAAATTGAGTTGCGATGTCTCACTTTAGTGGCCACTAAAGCACCGCTACGTGGGCGAGGAGTGAACAGTAATTTAGGTAACTTACTGAGCTATCCAGTCTTTCAACTAGTTCGATTTCTTTCTTCAATTGACTGCTCTTTCTATAATGCAGGACAATCCGTAGTTAGTCCCCAAGGGCATGCAGAAAATAAGGCTAAGCGTTCTGTAGACGAATTAACGTAGTCCATCACATACCACAAGATTGCTGACAGCTAGAACAATGTCAGCAGCAAACAAGAGTACAATTAAAAACCGGACGATTAAGTGGAGCCTAGTTTTTGACAAAAAATATCTTTGCACATCTAATGTCACAGAAACAATTTGCGCATCCGCATCAATTTGGTTACTACAGGCTGCGGCCCACCGCTGAAACGTCGATCTGTCTTTCCTGCCCAGCTTTGCTGTCCCTGAGTTGTGAATGCAACACCACCCGTTTTTGGGTTCCCAGATTACAAGGATTTCAACCGAATCAATGGGAGAAGATGCTACTGTTAACCCTAGATGACTGACATTTTGGTAAACGGCCGATCGCCCTCTACAGAAGTCATGTGATCAGGTGTCCCGTCCCAATTTCTCCGTGCCTGTTCCAAACAACCGTTTCTACTGAAGTATACAGATGGTGTAATCCTTGGAGGTTAACAGTTAGATATATCCTCCTTTCTCGATCCGAAGAACTGCAATTCTGAGCTGACTATCTGATTTGATGCACATTCAAGTGGTCAACCTTTTTAAATACGTCGATTTCACTTGTCCTTTCAGAGGGAACGAAATGTCAAGAGTTCTTAACAACTGCCCCCAATTTTAAGTCGGAAACAAACCCTTCCTTATTTTCAGATCTGTAGGAAATGTTGCATTAGACCATAAATTGACGTCTTTATCTTCATGAAGAAGATCTTTATTAAAGTTAAAAGACTCACGCAAATTCCGTTTAAAGTCTGAGGTCCTTTACATCTCGTACAGTCTAAACCTCAGTTTTGTGAGGGTATGCCTACTTCTCCACTAACCGTATTGCACTACGTCGATTTCCATCTACCCTGCGACAAAAAATGTCATACCTGGTTTCTGTTCCATGACGTGTTTGTTAAGCTAGAGTGATGTTTATCGTTTGTTTACAATCACCGTCTACATATCGTTCTTTTTAAATATATACCTATATTTCAACATACATATGGTCGGGTAGATACGTTCACAATCTTGTGTGAATCCGTACCCGTTTCTGTTATACCTTACTTGATATGGATTAGGATTAATTTCGGTCATTTTACACACAAATTGACCATACAAACAGATAGATCGATTCTTTCTTTTGTCTGCCAAAGACATGACCATATAAACACTGATTATTCATCTTTCAAGATGCCAAAATAGGTGACTGACTTGACTATCACCTATATGATGGCGGCTCCAGCAAACGGCTGAAACGAGATAATTCAAACATCCGCGTGATCCAGCCAGACTGTGCTTTTATTTCAAGTTTGATTTGATTATTTGGATTAACGGACGCACATCCGGAACTTAACAGAACACACTTCAACGGCCATGGCTAAAGACAAGAATAAGCTATGTTCGTCTTCTCCGAAGATTGTTTCCGAATTTTGAAGAAAGACGCCTCACATACACATAAATTTTCACTTTCCAAACAGGCACAATGGATCAGACTGTTACTGTTCCCGATGGTGGTCCGTGAAGTGGAACATAGATGAATGAATACAAACGGAAGTTGAACACCAGCAGCTGGTCGCTACTTCCGTTTTCCCATAGACTCTTCAGCCAGCCCCTTTCGAAAAGAATCGTTAGAATCGAGTTTCATTCCCTTTAGAGCTCATCAGTAGTACACACAAATGTCATCACAACAACCATGAACCTGACCAGAAAGTACTGTGGATCGGGCTGCCTCTCAGCTAAACAGTGACGTGGAATATCCTAGAAGAAACGTTACTAAAAAGATTACAAAATAATAACAAAAAAAGAGGATAAGGCGGAATAACTAGAAATGATGAGATACAGGAATGTCATTGACTGAGGCAGACCACCATATCGGATAATGTTTTCAACCAGCGATTTGAGTGATCACGAGGAACCCAGCTAGGCAGGTGACACATAACCACGCTGTTCAATGGAACAGTTGGGGTTCTCAGATTTCGTGACTACGTTGTTGTTTGACAACTACGCCGATTTACCCCACTATTGGTGGTCTCAGTATATAGTGCCTCGTACGATAAGAGCTCAGCTTAGGAATGTATTGGAAAAAACATTTAAACAAGAGAGTGGAAATTTTTAAAGAGCAGAGGACATCATGGATAAGGGCTTGCCATTGACTGTGACACGTTGCCTTGTTCGAGAACGTTTTGATCAGAGGTTTGGATGACTGCACAGTCCCGAACCAAACAGGTGGCACCTTCCTGGCTTGCTCAGCGAGACGATGAACACTTTCATAACTCACAACCGCGACATCTTTTGGCTGCTTTACGATTTCTTCAAATCACCGACAGTCACATAAGGCAATGTATACGACGTACGCGCCCGCCGATCGACTGACTCGCAACGTTGACAAAACTCAGCAAAGGTAACTCAAGACGTGGTGATCATGCAGTAAACGGTATCCATTGAGTTTACTCAACAGAACGGTCAGTATTTCACAGAGTGGTCATAACTTCGTAATCCAGTTACTAGGCGATTTCCCCTTACCATTGGCGAACTTGGGATATACTGCCTGGTGCGATAAATGCTTCGCTGGTACATGAACTACGGCAGGTCGTGCATGTCTGTTATTCAACCAACTGATCCTCTACGTTGTTTTTATAATCCGAATGAGAGATGGCGAGCAGCTACGCTGCCCATCCGATTCTACGTGTGGGGAAATGGGAAAAACCAAGGACGGTGAAACACAGCAGGGCTGTTCACAGTCATGGGAAACGTGTTAGGTCCCCTAGACATAAAAGATGATTCGCGCAAAGGCGTTTGGCTTCTTTACTTTCAATGAAAACCAGATGCTTTCCACGCATGGTTAGTAAATCGAGGCGGACCTCCGCTATTCCCACGGATACTTACCCGACTACATATACAGAATAGTTATCCCTTTGGATACAAGACAGTGTAATTCACGTAGGTGTAACAGGGCACATGTGATAACAAAGACTGGACGGGGCAAATCAATAGGATCTTGGGTCAACCTGCTACATACACCACAAACTGCACTCTAATTAAACAAATTTTGATCCAAGTTGTTGATCATCAAGTATGGGTGGTCCACAATGCGATGCATTGTATCTGCATCCCACATGCATAATGCCATTAGGCCTATCATTATGTCTTAACATCAGTGGGCTGTCGATGGCTTAATGATCATGAGTCCGACCACTAATCACAGGATTACTGGTTACAGTCTTCGACTGTCCACGTTCGAATAGCCTGACAATATCTAGACTCCACGTGCAGCCCAGAGTGTCACAAGATAGCAGGATGACTTGTGTAATATAACACTAGAAATGTAACCGTTTGGCCATAATTTCATGGTTTTTGTGTGTAGAAGGAAAGTGGCAGGCAGGTTCGTGGTTCCGAAAGCATATTTGACGACATACCCAAACAGTTTTACGAACAATGACCAGAATGATGAAGCGCTAGGAACAATTAGTAAGCAACTTTCGTCTACTGATGAGACCAATATGAACAGACGGACCCCATACGAAGAAAGCAGAAATGACAAGAATTAAGCAACCGTCGGAATGTCATTGTGACTATCGTTCAAACAAGTCAGCTTCAAGTGACGGTGAAAACATCTTTGGGTATTGCAGAGGTTAATCTTTTAGCGTCAAGATGTTGCCATTGATATCCGGGGTTAAATGGGTCGACGAAAGGCGATCGTAGGCATCAGATGATTGTGTCTAAACATTTCCAACGAGTTGCGTTCAGTAGAAACTGGAACCATGGATAGGAAATATAAGCCAAAGTAGACACAGCAGAATAAGGCTGGAAGGTATGCAAATAAGACAACCGACAACCGTTTAGGGGTCCATAACTGATGATGTTCGGACTGCTATCATTTTCCACTTAATTACTGGTAAACAGCACGAGACTCACTTGATGCAAACTGAACATCACTTACAACTGATTACAGCTTCTGCATTCCCATAGACTTTTTCGAAAGAAAGCACTAAATGGAACCCGTCAATAGTGCACATCGTTATCACTGTTGTATAACATGCGCCTTCGTTTGTGAGTAGTATGGCACAACTCGTACGCTCGAGAACTAAAGCGCAGTTCTTAACGCCAGGAAGACGACGGACCAGAAGCGAATATTAGAAAAGGATGTATGCACTACGCGAGACGTGCCATCAGGGCGAATAAAGATGCACTGCCACCCAACTGATGTGAACACACAGCAGCCACAGGAAGTGGTGTTCACATCTGTTTCTCTGTGTTTTTACATGCCCTGTAACGGATTTCGTGTAACAAGCAACTTTCTAGGCTAAGCGCCTTTTACGGTTACAACACCGTGACCGGAATTTGAAATCCGGTCACGCATTCGTAGAGTAGTCCGGTTGACTACTGGCCTCGCAGCAGATACGATTGAATTACCATATGCGAATGTTTAGTCAAATTTGCTCGTGAATAGTGCTCAGATTGCCCAGACCACTGAGAAGGGAGACACAGTGAGTGTTTTGTCAAGTTCATTGTGTCCATCTCGAAGTAACCAAAAAACACTTTCCAGCAATCAAAATATCGCTCAGCAAGTTTGGTGATTTCCCAGATTTCGACTTAGAGAAAGGTCCTGGTTGAGGGATTATCGATTGGAGTTGGCAAGATAGTCTCCCCTAGGTGATCGGGCAGTCTGAGCATTGCCCAAAAACGAACGTAGTTTAGCGTCTGCGTTGTGCCCAATATAAAGACTGCCGCATTGGTTAACAGGTTGTCGGGGAAGTCGCCAGTTCCTCGAAAATTTTTGATGCGACTAGGTGCGGTCCTCTGCTGTGCCATTCGACGCGACAACTGGAATCGTCCAACGGTTCGCGCCAGTTTTTCAGGAAGGCTTGGGACTCTGCTCTAGGACCCAAGCAATCCTTCATTTATCTCCAGGAGTTCAACCGGTTTTCCGTCAGAAGAGGCTGGTACTACACGCAGCTTTGGCACCTGTGGACGCAGAGCTCAAACGTCTTGAGAAACAGGGTGTCCCCAGTCCTGTGTCGTTTTCCGCTTGGGCCGCTCTAGTTGTCGTGGTCAAAAAAGCCAATGGTTCGATTCGCATCTGTGCCGATTTCTCAACTGGACTGAATTCTGCTTTGGAATCGAACCGGTACCAGACGGTCTATACACAACCCTCAATGGTGGAACGTGTTTCGCCAAACTGGATCTTGCTGACGCTTATCTACAAGTCGAGGTCACACTCGAGTCCCGGAACTTAGTCACTATCAACACCCACCGTGGGTTATTTCAATATATCAGATTGCCGTTTGGTATCAAAACGGCCCATGTAATTTTCCAGCAGGTGATGGATACGCTTCTCGCTGGTCTCTCTGGAACAGTTGCGTACTTGGACGACATCCTGATTGTCGGACATACCCCAGAAAACTGGCAAATTCGAATTCATGCCGTCCTTGAGCGTATCCAAGAATACGGATTTCGATTGCGACTGGAGAAATGCCAATCCTTTTTTCAATCTATCAAATACCTGGGTTTCATTTATGATGCAGCCGACCGTCATCCTGACCCTGAGAACATCCGCACTATTCACGAGACGCCGCCACCCAAGGATGTCCCTTCACTTCGTTCCTTTCTTGGGTTGATCAGCTACTACGGGGCTTTTCTATCCTCGTTACATAGCGTCCGGGCCCCGCTCAATCGTTTGCTGGAGAAGGACGCACCTTGGTACTGGTCTCCCGACTGTGAGGCTGCATTCGTTCAGCTGAAATCGATGCTCAGCTCCAACCTGCTCCTGACCCACTACAACCCCACACTGCTAATCGTCGTGGCAGCCGATGCTTCCGATTACGATGTTGGCGCAGTCGTCCTCCACATGTTTCCTGACGGATCGGAAAAAGCGATTATGCATGCCTCCAGAACACTTACAGATGCTGAGAGGAACTACGGCCAGATAGAAAAGGAGGCTCTTACATTGGTGTTCGCATTGAAACAGTTCCACAAGGTGATCTATGGTCGACCTTTCACCCTACTAACTGATCACAAGCCACTACTGTCAATCTTCGGCTCAAGGAAGGGCATACCGGTGCATTCCGTTAACCGACTTCAACGCTGGGCCACCATTTTGCTCGGCTATAACTTTAGGATTCAGCACGGAAAGACAGAGGATTTCGGACGAGCCGATGCTTTCTCCCGCCTCATCAGCAACCTTCGACCGGCCGAAAAGGATGCGGTGATCGCCACGGTGTCTATTGAACCAGACACTATCCGGTCACTGTGACCGACATTAAGCGGGCCACAGGGGAAGACCAAGTCCTCCGACAAGCTGCTCAGTACGTCCAAGGCCGTTGGCCTATCACGATTCTGACAGAAGACTTACAACAGCTACAACAACGCCGTGAGTCTCTCTCGTTGGTTGGAGACTGCCTGATGTTTGCAGATCGTGTCGTGGTTCCAGCCAGCCTTCGTCCGTTGGTCCTCCGCCAGTTTCACGAGGGCCACCCAGGCACCAACCGAATGAAAGCGATTGGCCGCAGCTATGCTTACTGGCCTGGCATAGATCGACAAATTGAGGACGTGGTCAAACATTGTTCCAGTTGCCAATAGGCTGCTCAAAAGCCAACCAGCCAGACACTGATCCCATGGTCTCACCCGGAGCATCCATGGTCGAGAGTACACGTCGACTTCGCCGGTCCAATAAACGGGGTATATTATTTTGTCTTGGTGGACGCATTTTCCAAATAGCCTGAGGTCGAACCACTGACTTCACTAACGACGACTGCTACTGTCAACACTCTTCGACGACTGTTCAGTCAGCATGGTCTATCAGAAACCATTGTGTCTGACAATGGTACCCAATTCACGTCCGGTCAGTTCGGTGAATTCTGCCGACGCAATGCCATTGAACACGTTCGGTCACCTCCATATAATCAGCAGTCCAACGGGCAGGCAGAACGCTTCGTCGACACATTAAAACGTGCTCTGCTCAAATCACGTGGGGAGAGGACGTCTGAAGAAACCTTACGGCAATTCCTGTTTGTCTACCAGACGACTCCTAACAAGTTGCTAACCAGTAACCAATCCCCTGCCGAAGCCCATATGGGTCGTAAACTACGAACCACGTTGACATCCATGATCCCGACGAAGCAATTTTCTTCAGAAGAAAACGCCCCAATGTCAGTTCAATCATCTGTCTATGCCCGTGATTATCGATCCGGTCACAACCAGTGGGCAGAAGGTGTGATAACGAGACGCCGGGGCAATGTGCTTTATGAGATTTCCGTGGCGGGGGACATTTGGGTCCGCAATCAGTTCCGGCTACGCTATGGTGTCAATGAAGAACCGCGTGACGACCATGAAACCATGCCGTGTTACCTACTCCTGGATACGTTCGAGCTACCCGAAGCGCCAACTTTACTGCCGGCCGCTGAGACAGGACCTCCAAGACGTCGGACCCATCGACAGCGCTGGCCACCGACTGCCAGTCACGTTGACCCGAAGAGGACTCAGCTACTACCAATCTTCGTAAGGGAGGTGTCGGGGAAGTCGCCAGCTCCCCGAAAATATTGTGCGACAAAGACTAACAAAGTACACTGGCGAGTGACCTTCATAGTTGGCACGGTCATGCGCCACTTCGTCCCTCAATCCTTGCGACAAATCTCTGGCGTCCCAATGCTTACATGCCGAAATCCCGCCTACATGCATCACTGTACTGTTCGGCTCATGATTGGTCCACCTTTGATTTAACCTTCTGACTGGTTACAAACCCTTTAAATATGATCTGGTTTATGACCGTGTTGTCTCCGGATTGAGTGGCATGAAGGGACTCTCTCCGGAGGTCAGCTTTCTTTTTGTGTTCTTGCGTTAGCCTCGGGTGGATGGATTGGCCAGGAAGTCCGGAACTAGTCGTGCATATTCCGTAGTCTGTTGTTCGTTACCGTTGACTATCGTTCCCTTATACGTCGTTCCACTGACCGTTATTCCGTTATCCGTTTACGCGCTCGTAGGACAAGCGAACCAGTTAGAACACTGGTATCCTTCATGAAGGCGTGACCGAAGGTCAAATCCTGGCCACGGCAAGGATGCACATACTGACGAGCACTAACAAGAGCGAAGCCCGAGTATAATGCTTCTTATAGAAAGGGACGGGCTGAATAGCCTATGGAGATGCGGAAGCTGCGGCCAGTTATGAGTGACGCTCAACCCACATTATCGATAGCATCACTATGCTACTCCTAACTGACTTGTAACAGTGTGCATGCAGAAGACGCGAAGAGAGTGAAGTGAATTACTACGTAAGTAAGACGGATGTTCATTTAATTCAAAGCGAAAAGAGCATTCTATTTCTTTGCATGGAAAGAAGGCACCGACAATCAGTTGGAAAGGAAATAACGGATCTGGACAACTAAACAAGCTTCGGCGAATAGACATTGACTGAGAAGTACAAATTTAGGAAGTGGATAAAAGGCGGTGAATGTGAATGGAACGTGCAAATCGGGTGGTTTAGAAGAGTTGACAGAACAGCAGTGTGAAGAGATTAAGTGAAATTAAGGGGGTTTTAGGAAATACAGACCCCCCATTTCGAAGCACGTCCAAATAACCCAACGAACACTACGTGGGGCACAAGGATCGTGTGTTCCCCGAATAAATTTACTTTATTTCGATTACAGTCTAGCAGCTAGGCCAGATGGCGTATCGACAGTCGTTCTTGAAGAATGCGCATCTTCATCGGTAATGGCGTTCGCTGGTTCAATATATTAGGTAAAAATTCCAGCAATCTACCAGTCACCAAAGAGGAAAATCTGGACTTCCGCCGCACGACCAATCAATTGTTCCAAAGATTTCGGAAAATCAGGTTCCCACTACAGTAATGTCACAATTTCCAACCAAAGACAGAACACAGATTGTGCATAAAAAAACCGACATGGCACAGATTCCTCGGTTTCACTCATACTACTTTCTTTTATCTTGATAAACGAGCCGGGATCATCCAGCGTAGTCCTTCGGATTCTAGCAATGTTAATCCTATCGAATCAAATAAAATTAACCTTGCCCAGGGAACATTTCGATAACCAAATGCAATCTGTTTCGGTACTCGGTTGCAATCCACCACTAAAGCCCATCAACAGCGGTGTTTTTTAAGTCCCAAGTCATCCTCATACTGGTTTTCTTCTTGAGTAACAGTTACCCGTACCTAATGAAGTATATATGCTCAAACGTGGTTATAACGTCGTTCTGGGTTGTGCCTCTGACATCCTCAAACGCAACGCGTTTGTTAACCTTTTTCAATCTGTAATGTGTACCTGGCTAACACTCGGCTATTTTTAGTCTCGAATCTGAATTACTCAAAACGTCAGGAAGTAACTTTCTTTCACCTCAAGTACTGTCCGCGATTAACCCTACATCTCTACCCATATGTATCTTCAATCGATTGGAAGATACAACATAGTGAAGTAGCCTGGGGTTACACTTCCCTCTAATCCAAATCGGTCAAATTGCGTCACTGATTTCTTCTTTAAAAATCTGCAGTCTATTGCTTTTTTGCCTGACAGCTGAGATTTCCATACATCATCATCAACATCACAGTCAGCAAAACATTAGTCGTTCACACTGATGCTTAACTACCACGTAACCATGAAGGAAAAGGTAAACAATATAGGGAAAAGAAATCAGGAAGGGGAGGTAAAGGGATTTGACCACGAAAAACTAGCTACGTCCATATTCAAACATAAATTACGGTACCTGCACTTTGCAAACAAACAACTGCGCTGCCAATATGTGATAAGGCATGCCGCTCACCGTCGCATGATCTTTTATTGATTGTGATGTTCTTCTATTGTAGTTGTCGATCAATCCGTTAGAAATTGCAAGCTCTTCTCGTAAAAGCCTGTCTAGAAGCAGTGGTAACATCATCACAGACAGCAATACATCAGTGGTTCACACTAATGCTTAACAGCCACACAACCATGAAGAAAAAGCAAACCCTACACAGAAAGAGAGAAGGAAAAAGGAAGGGGACGGGAAGGGATCCAACTACTGAAAATGACTACGTCCAGATTCAAACACTCAACATCAACGTGCCTACACCTTGCAAACAAACAACCGAGCTGCAAGTGAGAGTAAGGCGTCATCAGCGATACAGCTTCCTAACGGCTTTCACTGCCCCGCGTCATTAAATGAACTCACTTCACAGACAACTCGGCCAAACAACCACAACATTCACGCCACTGGCCTCGATTAGCCGCCATCTCACCTAGGGTCTCCAACCACCGACTCTGTGAGTCGCGAGGTCCCCAGACCGGGAGACGAACTCGATCTACAGTGGCCAACCCCTTGGTGAACGACTTCATTTCCCTACGCCAGGTCATTGTCTTTCCACCTCGCACGTTACACCAGTCGGTTTCAGTGTCAGCGAATAGCGCTCGGTGTGGAAGACGACTAGCTGGCATCCTTAATACGTGACCTAACCATTTAAGTCTGTGCAAACGTAGGGATTGAACAAAAGAACTCACTTGTCAGTTTCTCAACCGCCAACCGTTCTTGTCGGTGGAGTCGTTGCTCAGCAAAAGTGATTAAGAAACGACAACGTACCAGCGCATGATCTGAATCTAGGTACGTGCTCCAATAAGAACGACAGTCCTGAATGGAACCCCGCCACCTATAACTAACAGCTATGTGGTCTATCTGAGACCAGGTCTGACTCAGAGAGGGAGGGCGCCAAGTATAGCAATGACGCGCACGATGCCTAAAACTAGTGCTGGCTAAAAACAGCCTAT